>WWET01003711.1:138845-162596 GCA_011038615.1 Limnodynastes dumerilii | reverse complement strand
TTAGGGTTAGACTGCGGAAAGAGGATGGTTTGAAATAGCGTAAGGTTAGGGTTAGGGTACAGGATGAGGATGATTAGGGTTGAGAGAGAGTTAGGGTTAGGCTATGGAGAGTGGAGAGTTAAGGTTAGGGTTAATAAAACTTACCATTTGCCATTTCACTATTTAAAAATCATGGGGTCGCAGAGGCAGAAAGCTGACAGCCTGACTGCCGCAAATCAACCTGACAAAAGACATATTTTTCTAAGCGGCAAACCACAAACACGATTCCTTCTTCTGCTCTACTGACATCTGGGGAAAATGTTGCCAATGTTTGCATCACTTTGAATTGGTAACAGGTGTTGGTCTAGATGAGTTTTGAGTTTTGTCAATGTATTGAATCAGATCATCTGGACAGTGGTATAAATATTGTGCAGAGGGTACAGCAGCAAAGGTCTCCAAGATCTGGGAGGCACAATATAGTCACCACCTGAGCCTAAGGGGGTTACACTGGGACTCCTGTAAATAACAGATCAGAGGCCTCTTCTCATAGATATATCTACCCCTTGGCCAGGATGGCACCTGCCAGGTGCGCCAGCCAAAGGGGGAAACCAGCCGGCGATGTCACCCGTGGCTAAGAGATAGTGTCACCTAGTTCAGCGCTGGTCTGGAGTCTGACTGCGGCTGGATGCTTTTAAAATGAGGGTTGGATGGTTGCTAGGATACCCATGGTCACAGGCTTCACTGTGACCATGGGACTTCATATCCCTCACAAGTCTCTGCCACCGCATGACTTCAATTCTAGCCGCAATCCCGCTTGGAGGACACAAGTAAGGTAAGAAAACCGGGGGGTCTGGAGGCACATGATGAGAGTATCGGGGGGGGGGCCACATGGGAGTACTGGGGGAGGCTGGGGGCACATGATGGGAGTACTGGGGGAGGCTGGAGGCATGTGATCGGAGTACTGGAAGGGAGAGATGCTGGAGGCACATGATGGGAGTACTGGGGGGAGGGGCTGGTGGCACATGTTAGGAGTATAGGTATTCAGAAAAAATGGGGGGGGCACAAGTCCCTTACTTTGGGGCGCTGGACCAATAGATACACCCCTGCTCCTCCATTCTGTCTTGTGTTCTGCTCCTCTGCTCTGTACATTGTCTGTGTACTGCTCCTCCACACATTCCTGTGATCTCTTCCTCTGCTCTGTCCCTTGCCTGTGTCCTGCTCCTTCTCTCTGTCCTCCACTTTGTCAAATGTCCTGCTCCTATGCTCTTTCTGTCTGGCGGCTATATAATGTTTAAAATTCCTATCTTATCCCTAGCTTAAAACATATTCTTAAATTGTCATTATTGTAGTGTGACTGACCTTTTAGGGAGGCGGGGCTGGAGGCACATGATGGGAGTACTGGGAGGGGGAGCTGGAGGCACATGATGGGAGTACTGGAGAAGGCTGGAGGCACATGATGGGAGTACTGGGAGTAAATGGGTAATGGGGGGGTGCCATTACCTTATTTTGCCAGGGGCACAAGACCCATAGATACACACCTGCCTCTTCTGTCCATGCACCTTTATATGGATGCGAAAAAGCAGGGCCACCAACAGGGCGAGGAAACAGCCAGGACTTTTGTCCCAGGCAAGGATAGAGGAGGGGACACAGCGCCAATAATCACCTCAGATTTCCATCTATTAGCTCTCCAGCAACAGGTATGGGCAGTAGGAGACAGATGATTACCAGTACCAGGCTGCACAACAGACAACCGGTGCATAGTGAGTACTTCTTTCTAAAAACAAGCCTTTCCTGTGCATCAGCCGTCTATGAATCTCACTTGCTGGTCCGTAAACTCCACCTACATGTGACGCCATGACGTGTGATGTCATATAGGGGGAGGAGCACCACAGCGTCCCGGGATCCACAATATTTGATGTCACCACTGCACAGAAAAGCCAATGAGGCCCAGTGATACCTAATGCTGCCCTCATGTGTGAGGAAGGGGTCTGTCCATGTGTGTGATGACAGGTCTGTATGTGACGGGAAGCTTCACAATATATATAAAGGAAGCAACAGGGTCATCCAAAGTCACAGAAAAGAATATCGCATTTTCCTGACAAACAGGAAGTTTTTGACCTTAATTGCTCTTTATTATTAAATAACGAAAATACATTATGTAAAATAAATTTAATGATAATCAACGTATGATTATATAATGTCATTGTAGTCATGAAATTAATGCTGCTTGATTGGATAAAATGATTGTGATATTTGGGAAACATTCAGACAGAAATATTTTAGTTTTTGCTTTAAGTTGCAAATGAGTTTTGATTTTTATCATGTTGGCTTTTTCCTATTTTGATAAATAAAATTCACCTACAGTTCATTGTAATTCCTCAAATTCACATTCATTTACTGGCATCTAAACCGTCAACATAACTTATTGGATGGAAGTTTGCATCCGACCCCTAACCCTAATACTTAACCCTATCCCTAATTCCCAACATTGGACCAGATCCACACTCCCCGCACGTTTTCCGTACAGCAGAACACTGGACAGCGGTCCGTCCAACCACTGATCCAAGCATAAGTGGGTCAACCTACCATACTGTAAAATTTAAATGCTCCCCCCCGCCCACCCTGGCAGACGGAGGGGAAGCACAGCCTACCATACTGTAAAATTTAAATGCTTCCCCCCCGCCCACCCTGGCAGACGGAGGGGAAGCACAGCCCCTTTCCACTTACTAACATAACTTCCATCGTATGGAACTAAGGGCCGTATTCAGAGATCCATCCGAGAAAAGAGCGTAATTATTAGCACGGACGCAGCAAGGCATCACCCCTGACACTCCCCTCACACGGACGGGTTTTCTGAGACTTACGAGTGCCTCGACCTGCCTTATCTTTATGTGGGCATTTCCATGTGTCGAGTAGTTCCGTAAGTGCGTATCTAACTAACAGCGCCTATACCTCGCCCACACTCCTTCATTAAAATGCCTCCCCCCACCCATTTTTATTTAAATTCTCACGTGCGTATTTTTACGTGGGAGTTCCTTGCGTATTTAAGCACGTGTGATTCACAAGTCCGTCTGTGAGCCACTTCCGCACGTATAGTCTACACGAACTACGTAAATATAGTTACTACGCATGCGCAGTTAAAACGTACCTAAAAAAACGCACGGAAATCGTCATGAAAATGGTTCTCTGAATACGGTCCTGTATGATGGAAGTTACGTTAGTAACTCTAACGTAACATCTGGATAGTGCACGCATGTGTAAGTGGGCTTACGCTTGTAACTGTGGGTTCATTAGCCAGACTGCAGTGCACCGGGAAGGAAGAGAGCAGACCATGGGATGCAGAGACAAGACTGCAGCACACCGGGGAGGAAGAGAGCAGACCATGGTATGCAGAGAGTAGACTGCAGCACACCGGGGAGGAAGAGAGCAGACCATGGGATGCAGAGAGAAGACTGCAGCACACCGGGGAGGAAGAGAGAAGAACATGGGATGCAGAGACAAGACTGCAGCACACCGGGGAGGAAGAGAGCATACCATGGCAAGCAGAGAGTAGCCTGCAGCACACCGGGGAGGAAGAGAGCATACCATGGCAAGCAGAGAGTAGCCTGCAGCACACCGGGAAGGAAGAAAGCAGACCATGGGATGCAGAGAGAAGACTGCAGCACACCGGGGAGGAAGAGAGCAGACCATGGGATGCAGAGACAAGACTGCAGCACACCGGGGACGAAGAGAGCAGACCATGGCAAGCAGAGAGTAGACTGCAGCACACCGGGGAGGAAGAGATTAGAACATGGGAAGCAGAGAGTAGACTGCAGTGCACCGGGGAGGAAGAGAGAAGAACATGGGAAGCAGAGAGCAGACTGCAGGGCACCAGGAAGGAAGAGAGTAGACCATGGGATGCAGAGAGCAGGCTGGAGTGCACCGGGGAGGAAGAGAGCAGACCATGGGATGCAAAGACAAGACTGCAGCACACCAGGGAGGAAGAGAACAGACCATGGGAAGCAGAGAGAAGACTGCAGCACACCGGGGAGGAAGAGAGCATACCATGGCAAGCAGAGAGTAGCCTGCAGCACACCGGGGAGGAAGAGAGCATACCATGGCAAGCAGAGAGTAGCCTGCAGCACACCGGGGAGGAAGAGAGCATACCATGGCAAGCAGAGAGTAGCCTGCAGCACACCGGGGAGGAAGAGAGCATACCATGGCAAGCAGAGAGTAGCCTGCAGCACACCGGGGAGGAAGAGAGCATACCATGGCAAGCAGAGAGTAGCCTGCAGCACACCGGGGAGGAAGAGAGCATACCATGGCAAGCAGAGAGTAGCCTGCAGCACACCGGGGAGGAAGAGAGCATACCATGGCAAGCAGAGAGTAGCCTGCAGCACACCGGGGAGGAAGAGAGCATACCATGGCAAGCAGAGAGTAGCCTGCAGCACACCGGGGAGGAAGAGAGCATACCATGGCAAGCAGAGAGTAGCCTGCAGCACACCGGGGAGGAAGAGAGCATACCATGGCAAGCAGAGAGTAGCCTGCAGCACACCGGGGAGGAAGAGAGCATACCATGGCAAGCAGAGAGTAGCCTGCAGCACACCGGGGAGGAAGAGAGCATACCATGGCAAGCAGAGAGTAGCCTGCAGCACACCGGGGAGGAAGAGAGCATACCATGGCAAGCAGAGAGTAGCCTGCAGCACACCGGGGAGGAAGAGAGCATACCATGGCAAGCAGAGAGTAGCCTGCAGCACACCGGGGAGGAAGAGAGCATACCATGGCAAGCAGAGAGTAGCCTGCAGCACACCGGGGAGGAAGAGAGCATACCATGGCAAGCAGAGAGTAGCCTGCAGCACACCGGGGAGGAAGAGAGCATACCATGGCAAGCAGAGAGTAGCCTGCAGCACACCGGGGAGGAAGAGAGCATACCATGGCAAGCAGAGAGTAGCCTGCAGCACACCGGGAAGGAAGAGCATCGGGGAAGAAGAGAGCAGACCATGGGAAGCAGAGAACAGACTGCAGTGCATCAGGGAGGAAGAGAGCAGAACATGGGAAGCAGAGACAAGACTGCAGCACACCGGGGAGGAAAAGAGTAGAACATGGGAAGCAGAGAGCAGACTGCAGTGCTCCGGGTAAGAAGAGAGCAGACCATGGGAAGCAGAGAACAGACTGCAGGGCATCAGGGAGGAAAAGAGTAGAACATGGGAAGCAGAGAGCAGACTGCAGGGCACCGGGGAGGAAGAGAGCAGACCATGGAAAGCAGAAAGTAGATTGCAGTGCACCAGAGAGGAAGAGATTAGAACATGGGAAGCAGAGAGCAGACTGGAGTGCACCAGGAAAGCAGCAGAGGTGCACTACTCAAGTTTGAAATGTGTGGCAGTGTATCTGTGCTGAAATATAGTTTTTTGAAATGGAAATCTTGTCTAAACATATAGCTGGTGTTTTTCTGTAAGTTATATTATTTTCAAAATAGAGATTGTCGGAGCATCAACAACTTCCAGCGCATAGCAAATTTCAGCATTGAGCATGGTCAGTACAGGAGCAATCGCAAAGGTCCTGATCAGTCTGTACACAATTCCATGTAAATGTTTTACTTGTAGATCCTTGACAGTTTACAAATCATGAAATCTCCTCCCCCCAGTCTAATCAAGCGTCCTAAGTTTTCTTGTAATGTTTAGGTAATTTACTGTAATCTAGTCGCATCAGATTTTAAAAAAGGCAAATGTTAGCTTTGAGCTTATTTAGAATGAAATAAATTGTCAGCATAGAACAAATAGAAGATGAATTTGGTGAATCATTAATATTATAAATGAGCAGTCTGTAGTTTTCTTTTCTTGGGAAACTTCTATTAATACTTAATCTATTCATTTAATAAATATAGAAGTGTAAATATAAATGCATCACGGTAACCTGTTCTTTGGAGATTTATTAATTCCCTTTGGATAAGCATAAACCAGAATGACAACTGATTTACACAAAGCTACAGGTGGAAGCAATCTGATAAATCAGTGTATATGTTTCCTTTGTATATAGTATAAATGTAAAACATTTCGGAGTAAACTCTGCAGCGGTTTAGGAAAACAAGATAGTGGCCATTACACAGAGGACAATGCATGACCGATGAAGCTGATCTCAAAAATTCCAAACACATGCAATGGTTTGTATCATGTCCCCAAACTGATATAGACAACATTTATTAAACACCATGAATCTTCCTTCCTGCAATAAAAGGTGTGTGTGTTACCTGACTACATTTCATATATTATTCTGTTCCTCTGTCATTTTATAGTACTGAGACATTAGTATCATAATATTACACAGAATGGTACCGGTCAAGCATGGATTTGCATCTTATTCTTCAGGGAAGTCAATTAAACATCAGCCCCCTTCATTCAGGGCTCTGGTGTAAAAATGTCAACAGTCAACAGTCAAAATGTCAAAATGAGTACTATGGGGCAGATCCAGAACTACGCATTTCCACGAATTTACGTGTGGCGGAGACGTAAATTTGCAGATTTGTACGCACTGCGCATGCGCACCGCTGAAAATACGCACATTCACGTAGCCCCATCATTCTTATCATTTTAGGGCCCGATTCAATTTGCCGTGAAGCTTGTGGTGCGCTTTTTCCCTTATATTACGGTAGCCAAAATCCACAGATTTTTATGTACACTCTATGGGGTGCGCATAAAAATCCACAAAATAAAATTTACAGGATCAGCTTTGCACCGCAAAGAACACGTTGTGGAAAGCTAATTGAATCGGGCCCTTAGTCTTACCCTGTCTCACCTTGTTTATCTTTTTTGTCATGTCTGTTACCTACAGTATATGATGCTATGGACTAACTGTGGCACCTTAAAAATAAACCATTATATGATGAAAATGGGCCAGATTCAGACTTAAGAAGGAGCTTGAAAATAAGAGAGGAAAGTTATTTCTGGGCTAAACCATGTTGATTGCAGGGGAGTCATATTTCATCTGTTACAAACAGTATTATGAATGAGAGGAGATGTTTCCTATCCCAAGTCTAAATAACAGTGTGATAGTAAAGCTGGTCAGTATCTGTGCACAATAAGCAGCAAAGATATATCCCTGCATGCAAAGACTACAATTAACTTGACTCCCCCTGAAATGAACATGGTTTTGCCCAAGTGTAACCTTCCTCTCTTAATTTCAATCTCCTTTTTAAGTCTGGATCCAGCCCATTAATGTTATGCAGGCAGCTTGTGAAAAACTTCAGAAATAATAATAATAATATATATTAATAATATTAATTAATTAATAATATTTATGTTATATATATGTAATACAAACATAATACACAACTCTCGACATTTCGACCTGTCTACAATTTGACCTGTCCACATTTTAATTGTCAACATAACAACCGGCCAACTGTACAGTTCTACACAATCCTGTTGCCCTTTATACTGATTTGTTGGTCCTGCTTCCTTCACTTTAATTGACTGATGAAGACTGAAGACACTCTTTGGCCCTACTATCGGGATCTGTATGTAGCTTGCCGGCCACAAATCAACGATTGAGTGTTCAAAGTCTGCCTCACACACAGATACTAGGGTTCATTTTAGTTAGCAGTTAATAATTCTATCAGTATGTAATAGAAGTGTATAAGGGAACTGAAGAAGAGTAACTAAGCAAACCTGGGGAGAACATACAAACTCCACACACGTCACCTGGAATCACAAAACTCTTGACTCCAGAATGTTTAAACCAGTTTTATTAGTATAAAGTCAGATACTGAACTTTAGCTTCTTTTCCCATTATTCGGCCACCATTCAGGAAAAAAAAAACTATATAAAGCATAACTCTCTGAGTTTTAACTATACTTGCCAAGTCTCTCAAATCATTCAGGATACTCCTAACTTTCCTATATTCAACCCGCAACATAACATGATGATAGGAATCACGTCATCATACCCCAGCCTCATATTTCAGTGTTATACAGTAATAATTTTTATGGATAACAATGTATATATAGCATATATACTGTATATATACAATATAGCACCAGATTAGACAATAAAGATGCTTAACAATGAATGAGTTTAACATTACTAAATAAAAATACAACTGTACACATACAACTGCTGTGGGTTTGGTTCACCGCTTCAAATGGCCCTATTTCAACAGGGCCGTTTCCTACAAGGATGTTACAACGAGGGACTTAAAATGACTGTCGGAGAGAGGTAAGCAACAGCCCAGAATGAATCCCCAGCCCCAACGGGTGAATATTTCCCCAACCCCAACCCTTATCCTAAAGCTCACCCTAACCCTCCCCTTCCATTACCCTAACCTTCCCTTTCCCACAGCCTAACCCTAACCTTGCCCTTTTACATTCCATCCCCTCCTCGCAGCCTAACCCTAAGTCTCCCCTTCTACACTTCATCCCCTCCTAGTAGCCTAACCCTAGCAGTGCCCCTCTAGGCTCCCGCATGCTTTACTCACTTGTCCTTTCGGGTGTTGCGTAACAAGTTTATAGTTACTGGACCGGATTCAGATTAAATAACGAAGGTCACTTACTCACGCATTGTGCATAAGTGACCTGCCTTCACTGGAGCCCTCCAGATGTTACGCTAGGGTTACTATAGGGAGTCTGAATCTGGTCCACTATTAGGAACGTTGTTGCTTAACCGCGCCCAGATTTCCATATTTAAATGGGTCCCTCCACCCATTCTTCTTATCGGTTTTCTTAATTTGTCCCAGCACGCCCCTTTATCCTTAAGTCAATACCAACCTAGAACTAGGTTCATAATGGTGATTCAGAGTCATCCCGTTCTTAAGTCCAACGTAGATTGCGTACATTAAGTTACGACACATGCGCAGTTTGTCCCTTCTTAAATTTATGCAGCTAAAAAACCAGTCTGGTCTGGTGGATTAAGCTCCCCTACTCTTCTCCTATCCACAACCCCAGGAACCCATGACAGGTTTTCCATAAGCCAGTCAGGTCCTGTAGTGTAGGATAGAACCCTGGTACATTTATAGTGCTCCTGCACCTCCAACATAGGGGTTCTACCACAATAAGATTAAATATATTTGATCATTTCTTGTTTTATGGTTTAATGCATATAATAATTTATGTATTAGGAAAGTTTTATTTTTATAGTATTAGTTCAGTAACAGTTTTTACTTTCCTTATGGTGGGACAAGGGCCCAAATCCAGAGCTACGTTTCCATTTCGTTTCCTAGCGTAGCGTATTTACTATGCACTCCCCTCTGTCATACGTAGTTTAGCCGTGTTACGCTTTCCAAACCCTACCTTAACTTTTCCAAGTGTAACTCCTGTCGGCCGCAATGACTGCACGCACTTATGCTGCTAAGAACGGCCATACTGCACGATTTAAATGCCTCACCCCGCCTCCGAAGCGTAATTACGGGTGTTATATGGCTGGCACGACCCTTTGTACGTAGTTACGATGATGATACGTGACTGCCCCTTACACTCTAAGGGGCTGCTCCAGACCTGCGCCTCCGCCCCCTCATTAAACTAATTCCCCCACCTACCTACACTAAGCTTTGCGTAGTAACGGCGAGGGACGGCCCCTCATTCTCGATCGGGCGTTGCCGTAGTTACGCCGGCCAACATCTGAAAAGCTGTTGTGGGATCGAGGATCGGGCCTCCGTAGCAGCAGCGTAGGTTGAGGGGGGCGTCCCTTGCCGTTACTACGCACAGGTTAGTGTAGGTAGGCGGGGGGAGGTAGTTTAATGAGGGAGGTGTTTTAGTAAATATGCTCCTGTCCCAGCGTATTTACCCTCGCTTTATGCTGGGTGAAGTTAGGGTAGCCTTCAGCTGGCATAAGTGAGGGTAAATACGCTGGGACAGGGGGGAGTGCATGCCGATACGCTGTGCGTTAGTACACACAGCGCATTGGCGTAGGTCTGGATCAACATCTGCCTTGCACATGCGCAGTAAGTATTAATGGGCGCTTTTACGCTAGGGGCTAGCGTAAATTCACTCGTATACGTAGTTCTGGATCTACCCCAACATATTTTTTAATCATTAACCATTTGTCTTCCCCAATTCCTGTTTATTGCCACAATATCCAACTAGCCCTCATGTAAACCCCTTCCCCTGTGTAATGTAATAGCTGCCATGTCAGCCACTGTACCCACTGCTGAATGGTCTCAGAGTGATGTGATTGGTTCTTTTGCTATAAAAGCTTGAGATTGTGAGCGGTGAGAAGTCATCAGTCACCAGGATTTTCTTACACTAGTCCATGTGATATTGAACCTACCATTTATACAAGGATTTACAGGACAGTCGGCACATATTAACCTCCCTTGTTTAGGAAATAAATGATCATTTTTTTTCTATTCATAGAGTATTTTACACATATATAAATTATTGAGATTTTTAGTTTAACTTACAGTCCTAAGAGCCAGATGCAGATTTGATAGCAACAAATAGATGCTGCATTCTATGCAACAACGGCCTCTAGCAGTGAAGCCTTATGTACCTTGTGTAGGCCCAGTGGGCTAAGGCAGTGTTCCCCAACCTCAGTCCTCAGGGACCACTAACAGTCCATATTTTCTAGGTTTCCTCAAAGAATCACAAGTGATATAATGAGCAGCACCTGTGGAGCTTTTAAAATGTGACAGTTAGTAATGAACACACCTGTGCTCCAGCAGTGACACCTGGAAAACATGCACTGTTAGGGGTCCCTGAGGACCGAGGTTGGGGAACATTGGGCTAGGGGATCTATGCAGATCCTCCAATAAGGACTTGGCCAGGCCCTTATGTACAGTGCTGCATTATGCACCTTACATTTTACATGGGGCAGTGCATAAGATTTACAATAGGGGTTAGGGCATGGAAGGTTTGAGCATGCGAGGGGACTGTATTATCCTTGCGCGCACACATTATAGGATCGCATACACGTAAATCCAAACCATGCGAATGGACTTACGTGCGTGTGATTAATTTAGAATCTGGTCCCTGGTGCTTATCACTCTAGTGCTAATTATAAGTTGTATTTAGCAATTCCAGATTGGTAACACAATGGAGTCGGAAAACTTTAGCTATGCCCTGACCATTGGAAGTCATCCGTGCAATGGCAGAGCTTATAGTGTAAATGCACAGATGCATAAATGGAGAAGCCCAGTTATTGAGGATAAACATATTGTAAATCCTGCTATAGTCACAATTGCCCGATGCTACCACTAGGCAGGGTTAGACAGAGGTGCTCAGGGACCCTAACGCCAGTGGCCACAGTGAAAGGCACAAGCCACAGCTCAGCTAATCACCTGCTCAGTGGCCCAGCTGTCATGTACCTGAGGTGAAGTAAGCGTCAATGCAGGGGATCATCTGAGCTGCTGCCTCTGCACAGTACTGGCTCAGTTAATCCCCTGTGTCTTTGAAGCAGCACTAGTAAGAGTGGCTGGGAGAAAGAGGGGATGGGCTGAATCCTTACCTAGGGTGTCTAGAGACCTAGCACCGGCCCTGCTGGAGACATGTCATTCGATGAGCCTTTAAGCATAATTTGTCAGATCATAATACCTTAATACCTTAAGGCTTTAAGCCAACAAGAAAGTTCACCAAATCAAACACGTCACCTGTGGTTTCCCATTCATTAAAGCTATAAATACAATAACCTATTTACTAAGTGGCCTTGCAAAAGAGACAAAGAACTCTCATTCATTCCCTAGGCACTGGCAGTTAGTAGGAAATGTGATGGTTCCAAAATGGCTTAGAACTCAGAAAGTTTCCTCTCATACAGCTTTTACAATATAATACAGTTTAGCACACAATACATCTAATGATCCGGAGGCCTAGAGCTGCTATAACACAGATATTGTTCTTGGCAGCTTTTGCTTAGCATGAAAACCTAAAAAACTTTGTCTTCAACATTTTTGGTGTTCTTTAAATATTTAATGTATCCAACAAGTCAAGAATTACACAAATGTAGACTAAAATACATGGGCCCTGATCCGGATCTGGATACACCCGATCCTGGTCAGAACGCAGACATTACAAAGGTGACTTTACGTTAGAAAATTTGCACCTGCTGCAGGTGATGTCTGAGTCAGGAGGACACTCATTCAGAAGCTAAATTAGTTCCCGTCAGCATGATTGTCGTCTAGTAAAATACATTAAACAAATCTGGAATCACTGCTGGTGTATTGTATGGTTTATTTATTTAAATGTCCATACCGCCACTTCTAAATGTTCATACCGCCACTTCTAAATGTCCATACTGTCACTTCTAAATGTGCATACAGCCACTTCTAAATGTGCATACCGCCACATCTAAATGTCCATACCACCACTTCTAAATGTCCATACCGCCACTTCTAAATGTCCATACCGCCACTTCTAAATGTCCATACCTCCACTTCTAAATGTCCATACCGCCACTTCTAAATGTCATGTACCGCCAATTCTAAATGTCCATAACACCACTTCTAAATGTCCATTCCTCCACTTCTAAATGTCCATGCCGCCACTTCTACATGTCCATACCGCCACTTCTAAATATTCATACCGCCACCTCTAAATGTCAATACGCCACTTCTAAATTTCCACTTCGGCCACTGTTTCAAACACATAATACAAGCATAATACAAGCATAATACAAGCATAATACAAGCATCATACAAGCATCATACAAGCATAATACAAGCATAATACAAGCATAATACAAGCATCATACAAGCATAATACAAGCATAATACAAGCATCCTACAAGCATAATACAAGCATCATACAAGCATAATACAAGCATAATACAAGCATAATACAAGCATCATACAAGCATAATACAAGCATCATACAAGCATAATACAAGCATAATACAAGCATCATACAAGCATAATACAAGCATAATACAAGCATAATACAAGCATCATACAAGCATAATACAAGTATCATACAAGCATCATACAAGCATAATACAAGCATCATACAAGCATCATACAAGTATCATACAAGCATAATACAAGCATGCACTTTCACAGTGTATCTGGAGACGTAGCAGCAGAGTTTTGCTGCTCTGTGCTAATAAGCCGCGTGCCGCTATTTACGTCCCATCCAGATGTCCTGTTCATTTGCGCATGTGGATTGAAAGTATTAATCTGTCCATCACAACCAGCAAGTACAGCATGCAGCGAGCACTCATATTTGTGGTCAGATTTGTATAAAAGCTCTAATTCTACATAATATAAAAGGTAAAAAGTGGGTTCTTCATATATAATCAATTAAATAAGGTGACCTATAAACATGCTCCCTACTAATTACTTTACCCTAATAAATCTCTGTCTGCTCTTTTTCCACATGATCAGATATTGTGGTTGTTGTGTAGTGTTGTTTTCTTGTTGTGATGGATGTTTTATTCAGTAAAATGATTCTACTCTAAAGTTGTTAACACTTGAAACATCTTCTGTACAGTGTGTTTCATAACAGGGGCCAGATGTAGGGGTCAGACTGTTCCTAGGCACAGTATTTATACCCCACCAACAATAACAACAGTCATGATGTTACATGCAGCCTTTCTAGGAGACAGATCACATTGGATCCATAGATCAGCCAGGAGATCTGGCACTGGGCTCATTCAGGAAACCTCTGGTGTCAGAGCACCTCAGCGGGATGCTTCTGAAATGGGTGCCCACCTTGTGCCCACCTATCATTGGGTCTGACCATCCTCCAGCAACTTCCCCAAATGCCTTATGTGAAATTCATCTCTGCTAATAATGGGCCATTCTTCTGAAAGGTGCAGAACTGACACAGGTTTCAGTTAAATAACAGATGAACTTTTGTGTTTGGCATAATGGTGAATCTGTGCCACGTGGTCATAATATAATCCAACCCGATCATGAAGTAAGAAGAATGAAACTTCTGCAGGTGATCCTGGGTTAATTACAGTATTAGTGCCCCCTTTCTGTGGACCCGTTCACAATTCCGTACTTCTGAGTATATCATGCACTGGAATCAGCCAATAGGCTGATAAGACTGCAGCCTGGGTCATAGTGCTTTGAGGGGTGGGGGTAGGGCCGGCACCACCCGCTCTGCGAGAGGATGCGCTGCAGGTTGGCACCGGGATGGAGAGGCAGCGCAGCAATAGGGAAGTATATATGAGAAGAGGAGCCTTTCTTCTCATATGTGAAAATGACAGGTGCCAGAGCAGCCATTTTCACCAGTGAGAAGAGGGCGGGGGTGGCCCTTCCTATCTTCCATGTAAATATCGGTCTCTAGAGTGACTATAGTAACTGGCATTTACATAGATGGAGCTATGTGACTGGCTAGAGGATGGTGGCATTTTTCAGAGGAAGAAGTGTAATAGAAAACAAGGGCATGAATATAAACTGGAGGGTGGTAGATTCATAGGAAATGTGCGGAAAAATGACCACTGAAAGGGTGATAGATAAGTGGAATAATCTCCCATCTGAGGTGGTTGAGATAACACAGTAGAACAGTGTAAACATGCTTGGGATAAATATAATGATATCCTAAATCTCAAACTAAATTGAGGGTAAATAGAGTCTAGGGTCAGTGTAGTTTTAAATAAACAACTGGGCAGACTGGATGGGCCATGTGGCTCTTATCTGCCGTCACTTTCACTTTCTATATGTCAGCAGGCTGCAGTGATCAGGGCTGGAGGGCAGAGACAGCAGCTACGCAGTCTGCATTAAAGAGTGGATTACTAGCAACAGTCCGTGGTGAGTTTACATATTGAGTCTTGACACAGACAGATGCTACAAAATGTAAGTTTTGGCTGCCAGGTTGCCAGGTTTGGGCTGTTAAACACTAAAGTTAGATTCAGCCACACTGTGGAGCGTTGCGTTCAGCAACTATAGACCTGATCCAGACCTTTGTGCGTGTTCCATACACGTGGAGGTCTGTATGACCACACATGAGAGGGAAGTGAGCTCCCATATCCCTCCTCTCTCACCTACCTTAAGTTCTCTGTATAGATCTATGTCTGTCCTAACATGCAGAAGTGCTACCGCTGCCCACTCACCACCATCTGTGTGCCTATCTCCGCCCCCTTTGTGGGAATTAGGCATTCAGATTTTATGAATCGCCCTGTTGGATGGATCTACTAGCATACGGAACTTCGGGTGTCGGACAAAGATCTCGATCCGCTTCTGTTTTTTTTTAATTTTTTTTGTTTGCTATTATTATTTTTATCAGTTTAATAAACATGTATATATGGTACTAATAGCTGACAACCTTCTCCCGCTTCTCTGTGTTGTACAGATATGGCTAGAGAAGACAGGAGCCATGGTTATGTTGACCTAGAGTGGTTGAAGCCCTTTACTGAGCCCAGGCTGTTAGACGTCCATTCTTGCAAGTAAAGGTTTTGAAATGATGAACACACAGATGTCTGGTTAGTGTCAATTGCTATTAATTATTCCCAAAAATATTTTCCTTG
Organism: Limnodynastes dumerilii; assembly: GCA_011038615.1. Classification (NCBI taxonomy): domain Eukaryota; kingdom Metazoa; phylum Chordata; class Amphibia; order Anura; family Limnodynastidae; genus Limnodynastes; species Limnodynastes dumerilii. The sequence continues at coordinate 147,249 of WWET01003711.1, read as the reverse complement.
GAGATCCATTGGCATCCCACACAAGTCTGGATCAGGCTCAATGTTATACCCATTGAAGCATAAAAACTGTTATGAATGTTTCTAAATTACTAACCTATAAATTATACATGAGATTTGTTGCTGGCTATGAGATTGCTCTAGAGTTTAACTGGTAACTATAAACCAATGTAATTTATTGCTCTATTCACGGTGGCACAAAGACTTGGACAATTTCAATAACATATTACTAGGAGGAAGTATTTCATTTTTGACACAATTATTTCCTTTATTGACAATAGAGTGAAATGGTTCCTGTAAAATATCTGGGTTTGATAACACTTTGAACCAGATCCAGAATTGCGCAAAACAATCTATTCACAGATTCTGAATACAGAAGTACTCTGTGTGAGCGTTCTGGGGGTATGTATGAGAACGCAGAATGAACAAATCTGGATTTCATACCGGAACTCTTTCCGACGGCGGGGCGTGACAGCCAGCTATGTGTACAGCATGCAATCATGGTGGGTTTGGGGAGGCCAATCCTTCATCACGCAGCAGTCCCAATTTATGTGGGCGGGAGTAAAAAGCTGGGAGGCCTATTTCCCCGTTCCCTATAGCTACAGGCTGCGGCGGTTGAGTTGGGTAAATTAGGATTAGGCTGCGGTACCTGCAACGTGTATTAGATTAAGGTTAGGATTTAAGGGGAAGGTTAGGATTAGGCTGTGGAGCATGGAGAGTTCAGGTTAGGGCCGAAGAACGGGAAGTTTAGGGTTAGGCTACAGTCTCCATTCAGGTGCCGTACAACTGTCTTTCGCCGTAGCGTCAAATCAAATCTGTTAAAGTTAAGGTAGGGTCCAGGGTACAGAATTTAGGATTGCACTGTCGTGACTTTGCTTCCACTGCAGAGGAATTGTGATCCCCAAAGGCTAAATATTGTAGTAACGCCACTATAATGGAAACTAATGAGGAGGAAAGGGATCTAGGTGACTTAAAGGCAGGTAAGCAATGTAACAAATCAGTGAGAACAGAAAGTCAGATGTTTGGTTGCATAGGGATAAGAATCAGTGGCAGTGAAAGAAGTAATAATGACATTGTTTAGGTCATTGGTACAGACATTACTGGAGGCCATAGCTCCAGAAGGATATAAATATATTAGATAATGTACACAGAAACAAAGAAGGGCAACTAAAATGCTGCATGGCCTCCATAACAAAACTTACCCAGAAGACGAAAAGATCTTAATATGTATAGTTTGGAGCAGAGAAGGGAAAGGGGGGACATTGAAGAAACTTTCAAATAAATAAAGGGTTTAACCAAGGTATGAGGGAAACATTCTTCAAAAGAAGAGACGTATTAGAACACAAGCACATGCACTGAAACTGGAGGGAAGTAGGTTCAGATGACGTTTGAAGGAAAGGGTAGTAGATAAGTGGAATAGCCTCCCAATGGAGATGGTAGAGGCTTTTCAGTAGAGCAATTTAAACATGCTTGGGATAGACATAAGGGTTTCCTTACAAAGCTAAGCAAAGAATCATATAGGGTTTTAGGTCATCGGAGGTTAACAAAAAAATTATACACTAGATGGGCCAAGTGGTTTCCATGTTACTATGGGCCTGATCCAGACCTACGATGTAGCGTACTAACACTCAGCGTAACAGCAGCTCACTCCCCCGACACTCCCCCTGCTTAGAGCGTATTTACACTCCCTTACGCCGGCTGAAGGCTACCCTAACTTCAGTCGGCGTAAGGGAGTGTAAATACGCTGGGACGGCGGCGTTACTACGATAATGCCGCCCTGCCAGCCTCATTACCCTCCTTCCCCCGCCTCCCTGCACTAACCTGAACGTAGTAACACTGGGGGACGTCCCCTCCAGCGTTACTACGCTGGTGCTACGGATCGTGGATCGGGCGTTGCCGTAGTTATGCCGGGCAACATCTGCCCAGCGCATGCGTAGGATCGGCAGCCGATCTTACGCCTACACCCGCCGTATTAACTACGACGGGCATAGCTATGGATCAGCCCCTATGTTTCTATGTTAATAAGCTGGAAATTCCCAGTAGTTAAGATCAGAATCATTGTAGGCCATTATTCCATATCCAGGAAAAGGTAACATTCTTCTATTATGTCATTGGAATTCAGTAACTTGTAGGTTTAATTATAGACTTCTAGTCAAGTAAATGATTAAGCTACCCAGTCATTTGTAGAATTGCAGACTAGAATCTAATGGAATGCTTCACAGGTAATGTTACAGAATCTCAGTTATAAATACTATTAATCCTAAAATTATCTTTATCTTTAAGCTACAACAAAGTCCTTTCAAACAGAAGTTAGATTGATATTGCTGATAAGGAGCTTCTAGTGAAGACTGTATTGTAACATGTTACACATAGTCTAGCACTACACAAACAGACAATAAATCTCCACAGTCACCTCTCAAGGGGGCTTAAACATAAAGAACTATTTGCATCTTGCAGTGCAATAGCTGAAGAGGTGAGTCACTTCTGGGAAATCAAAAGCACCCAGTAATGTTGGTGAGGCTCAAAAGAAATATAGGTACTTATCCACCTTAAGCCATAATGCCTAAAGCCTATATAATATGCTATTTAGACAAAAAGTTAAAGAGTAATCAAATTATTCTCCCTACAGAGATTGAAAGAAATTGGTATTATCATTTTAAAATGACAGAAGAGTTTGTCAGTGGGACTTTCGCTGGACGTTTGGTTCCACTCAGCGACGAAGTCCCAGCACATGCGCAATAGCAAACTTGTGGGACTTGGAAAATTTCAAGTCCCAAAAGTTTGCTACACTGTGCATGCGCCAGGACTTTACATTTCAGTGAGAGACACAGCGCCAGGCAGGTAAGATTAACCCTTTCGTTAGCTTTTTTCTTTCTTTTTCTGTGCTCACGTGAACAAGCAAAACCATTGGTGATTTCAGTGGGCAAAATATATATTGAATTATTTATTTTTAAAAAAAAGGTAAACTTTTTTTTGTTAATTGACATTCCGGCTGTATTTCTGCGGTCTCCCTATACATACCCCCCTTTCCTCCACCTGATAACAGCTATTAGGGGGAGGAAAAGGGGGATATATTGGGAAACCGCTGGAATACTTTATTTAACAGTAAACAACTAAAATTGACATTTGTTTATATCGGTAGGGGATTTGTTTATCCCTCAGTATGCCTATTTATTGTTTTATGTGTTATTTATGTGTCTTTCACGATTTTAAGGTGTTTTCTGTCTAGTAAAAACTTATTGATTTTAGACTTGACCGTCTTCAATATTGTTTTTATTGTATGTTTTTTAGAGTTTATGGACACTCTCAGGTAGTTTATTGCAGCAGGTACATTTTAGCGCTTTTTTAGATTCCCTACCCTCTCTTTTGTTGCAGGCGTTATTTAACATGTCGTCGACGACATTTAGTAAATTAAGCGATCCACTGGCCCGCTCTGCTGAATGCGATCAGAGGTGCTAATGCTAATGATTGCCATGGTTTCCATTGCATAGTAAATGGCGATACCTTCATTTTCATAAAATAAAGACCGTTTTCAGGTAAAAGGGTTTTTATCTTATGAAAATGAAGGCATCAAGGTTTTGTAAATGGAGCCCATAGTATGTTGTCATTACATAGGGGTGGATCCAGACATCTGGGAATGGGGCGATTTCCATCCGGTCACACTCCTGAGATGCTTGAATTTCAGTCATATAGAGTCTTCTTTGGTCTGTTGGCCAGGGATATTTATGCCTGCTCCCCTCTGGATGGTGCCCCGTTTATGAATTGACCCCTTCTGATGCCCCTGCATGCTATGTGCACAGTGTCTGTGAAGGTAATTGATAACTCCAGTACGATATATGTAATTAATTACCAGATGAACACCGGATGGTGAATATGGGCAAAATAATTGCAATATCGATTTGAATGGAATGGACATCTGAGGTACTGAAAAGAATCAAGGAACATTAAACTCATCAGTCTGGGTGGACTAGCTGGCTGAATTTAGTTATGAAGGAGGGGTCTTGGGGGTGACCAATTAGAGATAAAAATATCATCAAAGGGGGGTTGTGCCTGGAGGCTTTATATTCCAGCACTGAAGATGAGAAATTCCTCTTTGAACAAGTAGTAGAATATATCATGTGGGATCAGGGTCGAAACTAGCGGTGTGTGATAGGGGCAGTCGCACAAGGCGCAAAGTCAAAGTGGGGTGCCAGTAAGTTCATTTTTAAGGTTAAATGGTTATAAATTCAAGGTAGGGGGTGCCATTTTTCCTTTTTGCCCCTGGTGCTAAAATTTCTAATTACGGCTCTGTGTGTGGTAACCTGATAATTATGAAAAGGATTATTGTAGATAGTGGGAAGCTAACGAGATAGAAGAGAGACAGTAGAGACAGAGTCCATTATCAAACTCTACTCTAAGTACTCCAGAAAACAACCACTCTTAGCTCCAAGATGCCTGTATGGATTCCTCCGCACACCTCGCTTAGTGAACCCACAATGTATTATCTGCATACTTCCCTCTCCCACGTAGTAAGATCACTTTCCATTTTCTGTTTCATCCAACACTGTCCCGCGCCACCATCAGAAATACTACCAGGACAGAATCCTAGCAGAAAACTCCTGCTTCTATGAGTCCGGCATCTGGTGCACTATTACTAGCACCGAATCCTAATTTAAGAGTGGGAATCCGCAAACAGAGTTCATATTTCACAAGCAACTTCATAATGCACACCCCCGGCATGTCCAGAACTGAGTTCCGTGTTTTACCTTACGTTTTCCACGCATAACATTGTGCGTGAGGACTGTTCATGCATACAGCAATGTCTAGCCCAATCCCTACTGTACAATTTAAATCCCTCCCACAAGCAGAACATTATGTTAAAATTTCCACGCCGCAATTGGTGCAACAGATGCAATGGCACCGGGGCCCATGCTGATACAAGGGCCCACAGCCATCATCGCCGCACCGCCAAAACTCCCCACTGGGTTACCTGGAATATCATCAGGGCCAAAGCATATTTTAGTTCCGCCTCTGCCCTAACCCTAACCTTCTATGTCCTGCAACCTAACCCTAACCTTCCATGTTCCACATCTTAAACCTAACCTTCCCCTTAATCCCTAACCCAAATCTCAGCCCGACGCGACCATCGCAGCCTGTTGCTATTAGCAATGTTCTATGTGCCGATCATTTCTGCAATGATACGGTGGCATTCAGCTGGCTCCTGTATCATTGTTACAATAGACCTGGCTGGATCGACAACCACATCCTCTCATAGCTCTTCATCCCACCATGGAACACAGGATAAGTTGGACACAACCCTATAAGGGAAACCTGTAGCCTGTACATGCACACTTCCACAAACATAGACCATATCTGCTCCTTGCTGGATCCGATCCTGTGTCTGTCACTGCCTGGGCATTTGCCTGTATAACAATATATGCCTAAAGTGTATTATACTTATTTTATACTATTTTAGTTTCCATGGTATTTAAAGATAAAGGTCAGGATTCACAGTTATGTAGTTTTCGACTTACGTGCGTTGTTTTAAGAATTGAGCTACTCGCATGCATAGCTTATTTAAGCTATCTACGTACCATTTCTGTATGCAATCTATGTACAGAAATGGTACGTAGATAGCATAAATAAGTTACTAGGCATGCGTAGCGGCTCAATTCTTAAAGCCAACATACGTAAGACGAAAACTACGTAACTATGAATCCAGACCAAAAAATTCAAATCTTAGAAACATCTTTAAAAATGTAAACTCACCAAAGCATTTTCCATTTTACATCCTTTATGCCATGTTGTGAGCCGCATTCTTTCCTACATATATTAATCCTCTGGAGAAACATCTGCTGTGCATTATAAAAACCAGTAAATAAACAATGTCTTTACATTTCAAACATCCCATAAATTAAAACAATTAAAAACTCTACCGATTCCCAGTATTAATTCTGTGTTCCCAATGCGTTTACGGTACTTACTGTGAGAAATGATGACATAAAACAAGCGCTGAGTAATTGTTTGTGGAAAAAGCTTAGAGGACATACACACAGAGCTTGTTGGTTTATGATGTCACTAAATTTCTTCGGTTGATTTGACTATATGTCTTTCTGTGGCTGGAAATTGTAAGTGCTCATAATAGTGATTTCTAGCTCATTCTATCGTATCTTATCAGTTTGCCATTTCTGTACATAATAACAGCTAGTAAATGCTTGAAGCATGGGGAGTTGGCCAGAGCCTGTGGGCCGTATTCAGAGATCCGTTTTTTTTATGTACGCAATTATACGCACGGCTGGAGCAAGGAAACACCCACCAACAACCCCGACACTCCCCTTTCCTGGACGTGCTGTTGGGAACTTACGAGTCCATAAACCACTCTGTTCTATACGTGTGTATTTACATACGAATATGTGCTCCGTCTGTGCGGTTCTTGATAACGGTGCCTCCATGCGTTCATTTAAATGCCTCCCCCCACCCACTTTTATGTAAATTTTCCTGTGCGTCGGTTTTCATGCGTATGTCCCCAAGTGCGATTCACATTTACGTCCATTAGACACTTACATGCGTATAGTAAAGTTACGACGCATGCGCAGTTGATCCTAAAAAGACGCAGGCAACTCCCCTCGAAAACGGATCTCTGAATACGGCCCTGTGTCCATATTCAGCATCCCCCACCGCTACTACTCCCCGGAAGCTTCATGTACATACTCTTTGTGTGGAGCCGGTGGCTGTCAGTTTAAGGTGTTTATAAACAGTGCTTAGTGCTGAGGGCTGTCACCTTCTGCAGCTTATAAACAACTAATTAACTGCAGGCAATCAGTGCATGCACAGCCCAGATTCCGTAATACACATGAGCAGGGGCTGACCTGTGCATGCGCTAGATGAGGTGGGGGGAAAGGGAAGCCCTGAGGAGCCTTTGCCCCAGCTGCCTTTCCTGCTAAGGTCGGCCCTGGTTCTTAGTACAATCATACAGTAAAGGGCCTGATTCAATTGAGGTAAAAGTGTTCGTTGGCGTATTTTTAACGCTATTTTTTGCAAAATATTGGAAAAAGGTAAAAGTGTTCGTTGGCGGTATTTTTTTTTTATATTCAATTATTTAGCAGCGTTAAAAATATGCCTTTTTTTACCGATAGTGTTAATTAAAAATTTGCCCCTATGAGAGGTGCGGATCTTTAACGATGCCCTGTCTTGTGCCCCAACAGGGAAAGAACTACAAGCTTCCAGCCAGGGCCCGCTGCGCAGGTGTCTTGGAAAAAGAACGTCGCAAATCACTTCCTTCTAGCAGGAAGTGCCCGGCGCTAATGACAGGTTATTGGCCAGTGTCTGAAATATCGTGAGAACGATATTTCAGATACTGGCCAATAACCTGTCATTAGCGCCGGGCACCGGGCACTTCCTGCTAGAAGGAAGTGATTTGCGACGTTCTTTTTCCAAGACACCTGCGCAGCGGGCCCTGGCTGGAAGCTTGTAGTTCTTTCCCTGTTGGGGCACAAGACAGGGCATCGTTAAAGATCCGCACCTCTCATAGGGGCAAATTTTTAATTAACACTATCGGTAAAAAAAGGCATATTTTTAACGCTGCTAAATAATTGAATATAAAAAAAAAATACCGCACGTTATTTTGCAAAAAATAGCGTTAAAAATACGCCAACGAACACTTTTACCTCAATTGAATCAGGCCCTTTACTGTATGATTGTACTAAGAACCAGGGCCGACCTTAGCAGGAAAGGCAGCTGGGGCAAAGGCTCCTCAGGGCTTCCCTTTCCCCCCACCTCATCTGGCGCATGCACAGGTCAGCCCCTGCTCATGTGTATTACGGAATCTGGGCTGTGCATGCACTGATTGCCTGCAGTTAATTAGTTGTTTATAAGCTGCAGAAGGTGACAGCCCTCAGCACTAAGCACTGTTTATAAACACCTTAAACTGACAGCCACCGGCTCCACACAAAGAGTATGTACATGAAGCTTCCGGGGAGTAGTAGCGGTGGGGGATGCTGAATATGGACACAGGGCCGTATTCAGAGATCCGTTTTCGAGGGGAGTTGCCTGCGTCTTTTTAGGATCAACTGCGCATGCGTCGTAACTTTACTATACGCATGTAAGTGTCTAATGGACGTAAATGTGAATCGCACTTGGGGACATACGCATGAAAACCGACGCACAGGAAAATTTACATAAAAGTGGGTGGGGGGAGGCATTTAAATGAACGCATGGAGGCACCGTTATCAAGAACCGCACAGACGGAGCACATATTCGTATGTAAATACACACGTATAGAACAGAGTGGTTTATGGACTCGTAAGTTCCCAACAGCACGTCCAGGAAAGGGGAGTGTCGGGGTTGTTGGTGGGTGTTTCCTTGCTCCAGCCGTGCGTATAATTGCGTACATAAAAAAAACGGATCTCTGAATACGGCCCACACGCTC
>WWET01003711.1:123356-134338 GCA_011038615.1 Limnodynastes dumerilii | reverse complement strand
CGTTCACTAAAGGGACCACTCAATGCTCTTCACTTCTATTATTTTCTATGTTTCCATACCAACACTTCTTAAATGTCCAAATAATCCCCTCTAAATATCCACCACTTTGACCACTACTTTAAACAATACTTTCATTTTGGGTATAAATTTAATACTAATTCACTGCAGAAACTGTGTGGAATTAAGTTCAATATTGTGCCACACAATTGCTAACTGCAAAAAAAAATAGAGAGTTTTTATGATCAGTCTATACTGCATACAATATATCATATTTGCATGGTGTTTTGATATTTATTATAGCCAGCACTACACAATACTGGTGGATGTACAGGATATGAAGTAGGACAGATATAAGATCATGCCAGAAATGTCATATTTTTATGAATTGACTTTGAAGAGGAGAATAAAGTCCCTGCCAATTACGTAGGTGGAGGATACAGGAGCAGGTCAAGTGTAAACTTGATGGGCAGAATAATCTGTAACAAATGATAAAATAAATATATACTATTCAGAGTTTCTCAGGTACAGATTCTGCAGAAGAAAGTATTACACAGACAGAAGATAGAATTCTTCATTGGAGATCAGAATGTCCATGTTACATGACACTAACTACAAATAAAAATAGTTTTAACAATATATTATATAACAATTCTGAGAATATTCCACATTTTATTGTGTTGTTGAATCTTTATTTTGCATAATTAGTCTGAGGTCTTGAGTCGGGATAAGCCCAGGGGACCGGATCCCCTGTTATTCGCCTCTCGTGTGGTTATGGCAGCACTTACGCTGCCATAGACCCACCTTAAGTGTCCCATGTGGATGAGCCCTACGTACGACCGCCGATCCGTAAAGAACACTTAAACACACCGCTTATGCCCTGTCAGATGGATCTCCAGAAATAAGTTCTGTACGCCTGCAGATCTGTGAAACATCTGGCGTGCGCAGCTTGCGGAAGTCAGGTGACATTCGGACCTCTAACCCCGGCCCAGGACATTTTTATTTATTCTGTTGATTGATTGGTGTGGGTAAAATAACATCTGGATGAAACATAAAAGTTCCAATTCCAAGAGATAGCCTAAATGTTTAATATATATGAGGAAAATACTGTATATTATATAATGCATAATAAATATATTACATAATGTATTATAACCTCATTGGCTTTATATATTCTTAATATGTGATGCATTCTCGGGCAAACAATTCCGAATTAGATACAGCCGAAATCTCATTTTTGTCCGTCTCTATTTTGAAAATGGCGCTAATTAGAAGATTTTATTAATGAATGTGAAAGTATGGCGAATTTTTTTTTTTTTAACCTACTCATTCATTAATCCAGAAACCACCACCACAGATCTGCCACACCAGACCGGACAGGTGAGTATGACAGGAGAATCTATGGGGAGTAGTAGTCTATGGGGAACCCTAGGGTCAGGCTGTGCAGAAGGGAATCTAATGGTCAGGCCGTAGGTAGGGGATTCACTTTGAAGTTTCAAAATGTCTTTTTTTGGAAAAGGGGCGTTCTCGCCATTGAGCCACACCATCTTAATATACAGCCTGCCTTTATTTATTATGTTTAGTGTAATTTTTGCACTTATATGAACATTTTTGAAACTATTCAGGGTTTTTTTTAAGAATAATTGACCATGCCCTAAGGTCCAATTGTGCTGTGTACAGTGGGGATCCTATAGACCACCTAAGGACTTCCTGGCTGTTAATGCAGGTCTGTGATGCTCCACTTACATGTGACGTCCTGGATGGTAGATAATGTAGGCCTTAAGTCTGGTCTTAAGCTATGAAATTGTGGTGACCAAATGTTACAGGTCAAAGTGAGGAATTGCGGAGAGCTGTAATAGAAGGAGAATGACTCAAAGTAAAGACAACAAATTGGCTTTTAAAATTTTGTTCTACTTATTGCAATTTGGTTTTCATTAAATAGGAGCAGAAAACTTTAGTTTGTACACATTAGCAGTAGTGTAAATATTAATTATACATTCAAGATTTCAAGATAATGAACTTAACACAAAAATTGGCAATATAAAAGATCAATAATAGTGACAATTAATTTCCCCTATAATTTCTTTGAATATCTCCTTCTCTTCCAGCACAACACTTTCATTATTTAGTTACTAATACTGGGCCGGATCCAGAACTACGTCCATCCGCATATACGCAATCTACGTATCGAAACTACATATGCGTCTATGGAAGACGGACATAGTTCTGGATCTACCCCAATATCATTAAATTACTTGTAATGAAATTTACCCTTAGTAAAACAACTAAATCATCAATAAATACCATCCATCGTGTGTTAATCAAAATTGTGCATTTAACTAGGGAAAATGACATAAAAGGATTGTGACAGGAAAAGCACATTAACTAGTACACTTTTACTAGTCCCTGTTCCGTACACTCTTCTCCCCTTCTCTCCACTCTGCCATGGCCACCTTTTCTCTGTTCTGCTCAGCTGTCACTCCTCTCCCCAGCAATCACCGACTCCTCTGCCCAAACTGTCCCACTGCCGTCTCCTCAGCTCACTACCGACACCGCTTCTCACCACCTCCGACACTTTCCACAGTCTTAATGCCATCTCCTCAGCTCACCACCAACACCACTTCTCACCACCTCCGACACTTTCCACAGTCTTAATGCCATCTCCTCAGCTCACAACCAACACCGCTTCTCACCACCTCCGACACTTTCCACAGTCTTACTGCTGTCTCCTTAGCTCACCACTGACACCACTTCTCACCACCTCCAACACTTTCCACAGTCTTACTGCTGTCTCCTTAGCTCACCACCGATACTGCTTCTCACCACCTCTGACACTTTCCACAGTCTTACTGCTGTCTCCTTAGCTCACCACTGACACTGCTTCTCACCACCTCCGATACTTTCCACAGTCTTAATGTTGTCTCCTCAGCTCACCACCGATACTGTTTCTCACCACCTCCGACGCTTTCCACAGTCTTGATGCCGTCTCCTCAGCTCACCACCGATACTGCTTTTTACCACCTCCGACGCTTTCCATAGTCTTACTGCTGTCTCCTTAGCTCACCACTGACACTGCTTCTCACCACTTCTGACGCTTTTCCACAGTCTTAATGCCGTCTCCTCAGCTCACCACCAATACTGTTTCTCACCACCTCCGACGCTTTCCACAGTCACACTGCCATCTCCTCCGCTCACCGGCTCTCGCACCGCAACCTCTAGCACCTCCGTTGTTCTTCCATTACACGCTGACAACTTCTCTCAGTCTGCTTCGCTGCCTCTCCGTCTCTTTCTACCAATATCACTCTCTTCAGTCTCTGTTGCAATGTCTCTCTTTCTCCTCACACCACTGTCACTTTACTCAATCAGCCCTGTTGTCACCAACTGAACTCCCAACAGTCACATTCACCTCAGAAACTTTCCCCCCAGAAGCTTCTAGAGACAACTCTCTTGCGCTCCTCAACTCAAATCTCAACAGCTGACCGTTGCCTACCAATGTCCCACGCGCTACCCTGTGCTCAGAACTGAGCTTGAGACACATGCATTTTGCATGCTCTCGTAACGGCGCCAAAGCAGTCTCATCACAGCAATCTAAAGAAGGTGCACCCCGCTTTCCCAACTCCCCGGGGCACCACGGTATGGGTTCTAGTGCATTAAAAACTGTAGCTGAGTTTCCATCATTATATGAGTGTGATCCAGAAAATTTCTGATGCCAGAGAGTTCATATTGTACTTTGTTGCTTGTAGATCAAATATCTTGGTAAGATATTGTGCAATGGCTGATTGATCACATGATTAGCTCTGTAATAGATGCCAGGATAAATAAGGTGTTGGTGCATCTAGCAATACTTGCAGAAGTTTTAATTAGGTGTGGGTGGTTTGGGGAGGTGCCCAGTGGGTGTACGTTTGGCAAAGTGGGTGACTAAGTTAAGTATACATTCCTAAAGTATGAGTATTACAAATGTGGTTGCAGAAGATAACATTCAATAGGTTTTCAGTGTCAAAGAATTAGCATGTAATATCAGGCTGTAACTTAATATCAGATAATCAAACAAGTTTATTTAGCTAAACACTACTGCGGTTTGGACATGATATGATAAGAGTACACTCTCAGGGCCCGATTGAATTAGGAAAAAATCCTTCGCCGGCGTATTTTTAACGCATTTTTTTTTAAATTTACTGGCGTTATTTTTTTTTGCACCTATGAGAGGTGCGGATTTTTAGATACATTTTCGTTTGGGGTGCAAGATATAATATGGTTTCAGGTCACTCGATCACCACAAGCCCCCTGCTAATTTTATGTTTCTGGAAGCTGCGGATTAAAACACAAAATAAAATCCCCAGATCACATGATTATACCACACAGTATAGGCGTCCCTTCCTATTATATGTTAAGGTGGGCCGAGCCACCCCTTTGTCCCAACATTTGATCAATGCCACATAACACCCGACATACACTATACCAGCATGCAGTGCGGCCCCTAGGTTGTTTGAACCAGGGCTGTTTAATCAGCTGCAGACAATCGACTCATGCTCAATTCATGCGCTATTCTGTGCATGCTTATGGGCCAGATAGACTGGGGACTGGGACTGGGGTCTGAGGAGGCTTTTCCCTAGGTGTCAGGATATAATCAAATGTTATGTGTCCAATTTGTCACGACCCTGACCTCACCTGAGGCTTTCGTGACTTATCTGGGGCTCAAGAGGTTAATCACAACAGCCACCTGGTCTGTTCTACAATGACTAATGCCCCTTCTCCCACCCCAAATATGACTTGTTACCAATGAACTGCCACCACCAAGGCTATTCACAGGGGGCCTTCGGTTCTCCTTTACCCAGTTTTTTATTTTTTTTACTTTTTTTATTTGAGCAATGCAAACATCGTACATTTCAAGAGTAGAATGATAAAAACAAGGAAAACATTATAGGTAATACATATCTCGCGATTTTCACGATCATTGGCTTACAGGTAAAACACAGAACAGATCTTACCTCAAACAGAATCACATCTGCTTAATAATAACAAATGTGACGAAACATATAATGATCAACAAATGGGATCAGGCAACCCTCAGGCAGTAGACAAAGAGTTAGTATCTTGTGGCAACACAGCACATGGATCGAATTGAATGGGAAGATCGTTTAACAGGAACCTGGTCTCATACCATGGTGTGTGGATAAAACATGTATGTATTTGCGACTTTAGAGTAATCGACAAGGTATTTATATATTGCATCCATCTGTGGAAGAAATTTAGTTTTTTCTTTCCTTTGGCCAAAGTGGTTTCCAGCCACTCCATTCTAAAGAAGGAATATAATTTGTCCTTAAACAGTGATAGAGATGGTGGCTGTTTTTGTATCCACTGCTGGAGTACACATTTCCTAGCTACTGCGGAAATCACTATAAGCATATGCTTTATGTGCTTGGAAACCTTAAGTGTGGAGTCAAGTGCTCCCAGGACTGCCCATTCTGGAGTAAGGGGTGCGAGGATAAGAAGTTCATTCACAATAATAGAGTGTTTCTGCCTCCAGAAATTACAAATATATGGACATTCACAGAAGCAATGAAACAACGTTGCCGGGGCACTTAAGACATTGTGGGGTATCGGATAGACCCATTTGGAAGTGTCGGCTTGGCGAAATATATCCCCTGTGAAATATGTACAAAATCATTTCCCTATATGTGTTAGCCTTTATGACCTCCATGGAAAGCCTGAGTGTTTTCAATAGTTCCTCCACAGATATATTTGGGAAAATGTCAGTCCAACATGCTAAGCCCCGTTTTAATTTAGTATGGTCTAATGTGTCACGGAGATATCTATAGTGATGGGAGATTGCACCTCTTTCTTTCAATGGTTGTATCAGCATAGTATCTAAATCGTTGCGCCAATCCAAAGGAGTTAATTGTCTGCTTACAGAAGAGACGCAGTGTATTGCCTGATGTAGAGCAAAGTTATAAGTACTCGGTACATTATAGGTTTCTCGGATTTGCGGAATTGATAACACCGATCTAGTATTCAAGTTTTCCATGTCTCTTAGCTGTGTTATCTTTAGTGGGGGCCATCTATCAAATGGGAATCCAGCTTGCCTTTGCTGAAAAGCTGGATTTTGCAAGAATGGGAGGAAAAGCTCAATCCCATGGAACGTCGTATATGTTTCCAAGTTGCCCAGTTGGCCATTAGAAGTGGGTTCTCTAATACTTCCTGGGGTAATGATGCTTTCCCGGAGTGTAAAAAGGCGATCAGGGAGATATCAGGTAGGAAAGCTTGTTCTATTGTAGTGTTAGAATATTGTGACGTATTCTGCAACCAGTTCCTAATAACACGTAAATGACTAGCATAACTATACAATTTGGGGTTGGGAAGGTTGATTCCCCCGTTAGATGGAGCCTGTTGTAATTTGCTTAATGCTATCCTTGGCCTTTTCCCATGCCAAATGAACCTCCCAAATTCCCTGTTGAGAGCCCTCTCATCTCTAGGGGGGGATAGTAATTGGAAGCATCTGGAGCGGATAGAGCGGCTTCAGGAAGATGATCATTATAATAAGTCCTGCCTTACCCGTACAAGACAGGGGGAGCATCTGCCAACGTCTCATCAGGGAGTATACCTCGCCCAACACCTTACCAAAATTGAGGGCATAGAGAAGATGATAGTTTTTAGGAATTTACAGCCCCAAGTACATCAGGTGATTTTTTGCCCAAGTGATCTGGAATTGACCATGCCAAGGAGGACGAGCGTCATATCCCAGCCATAGTGCAATTGACTTTGTCTGATTTATTATGTTTATATTTTTTTATTTTTTAACTGCTTTAACATATATACATTCCTACATATACAGCACATATACCCTACCTACACAGGACCCCCTTCTCCCAAGCCATAATATAATCACACATAGCCCCCCTTATATACTTTAATCCACAATAAGCTTTTATAGGTCTCTTTTATAGGTCTCTTATTTTTTGATGTCCTCCCCTTTCTTCTTCCTCACCCTCCATCCTTTGTGGCGCCTCTGCTTCAGAATGACACTAAAGTCACCACATCAGTGTCACGCTGATAAGGGCGCTGAATTGTCATAGCAACACCTACACATACCTCCCAAGTGTCCCGATTCCAGCAGGTCAGTCCCGCTTTCAGAGGACTGTCCCACCGGCCTCACAACTTGTCCCGAGAGATCAGACTCTCCGGACAAAGTTGTGGTTTGCACCTGTACTTACATTTGTCCTGCAGATCTTGGCATCTTAAACTGCTGTGGAGTCTGACTCTGCAGCACTACAATAGAGGGTCATGGTGAATGGACAGTCTATCCACCGTGACTCTCTATAGCAGCGCTGTGGAGAGAGATTACACAGCACTGCTTCAGATGCGGCCGGCAGAAGACAGGGCCCTGTGACATCATCAGCCCATGGGACTCATGCAGTCACGCGGTATGCAGAGCTGGCTGTGCTGCAGGAGTTAGAGGTAAGATAAAATGCAGGGTGCTGAGTATGTGTGGCATTGTGTTGTGCAGGGTGCTGAGTCTGTGTGTGGCATTGTGTTGTGCAGGGTGCTGAGTGTGTGTTTGGCATTGTGTAGTGTGTGTGTGGCATTGTGTTGTGCATGGTGTTGTCGTCTCATCAGGGAGTATACCTCGCCCAACACCTTACCAAAATTGAGGGCATAGAGAAGATGATAGTTTTTAGGAATTTTCAGCCCCAAGTACGTCAGGTGATTCTTTGCCCAAGTGATCTGGAATTGACCATGCCAGGGAGGACAAGCGTCAGATCCCAGCCATAGTGCAATTGACTTTGTCTGATTTATTATGTTTATATATATATATTTTTTTATTTTAACTGCTTTAAAATATATACATTCCTACATATACAACACATATACCCTACCTACACATTATACCTGTCTCCCAAGCCATAATACAATCACACATAACCCCCCTTATATACTTTAATCCACAATAAGCTTTTATAGGTCTCTTATTTTTTGATGTTCTCCCCTTTCTTCTTCCTCACCCTCCATCCTTTGTGGCGCCTCTGCTTCAGAATGACACTAAAGTCACCACATCAGTGTCACGCTGATAAGGGCGCTGAATTGTCATAGCAACACCTACGCATACCTCCCAAGTGTCCCGATTCCAGCAGGTCAGTCCCGCTTTCAGAGGACTGTCCCACCCGCCTCACAACTTGTCCCGAGAGATCAGACTCTCCGGCCAAAGTTGTGGTTTGCGCCTGTACTTACATTTGTCCTGCAGATGTCGGCTGCAGCTTAAACTGCTGTGGAGTCTGACTCTGCGGCACTACAATAGAGGGTCATGGTGAATGGACAGTTTATCCACCGTGACCCTCTATAGCAGTGCTGTGGAGAGAGATTACACAGCACTGCTTCAGATGCAGCCGGCAGAAGACAGGACCCTGTGACATCATCAGCCCATGTGACTCATACAGTCACGCGGTATGCAGAGCTGGCTGTGCTGCAGGAGTTAGAGGTAAGATAAAGTCTCTTAGCTGTTTTGCAGGGTGCTGAGTATGTGTGGCATTGTGTTGTGCAGGGTGCTGAATCTGTGTGTGGCATTGTGTTGTGCAGGGTGCTGAGTGCTGAGTGTGTGTTTGGCATTGTGTTGTGCAGGGTGCTGAGTGTGTGTGTGGCATTGTGGTGTGTGTGTGTGTGGCATTGTGTTGTGCAGGGTGCTGAGTGTGTGTGTGGCATTGTGTTGTGCAGGGTGCTGAGTGTGTGTTTGGCATTGTGTATTGTGTGTGTGGCATTGTGTTGTGCAGGGTGTTGTGTGTGAGAGAAGTTAAAGTAAAGTTTAGCACATGGTTGCCGACTTTTGGCAGCTTCACTCCGGGAGAACCCGGAGAGAAGCTAGCAACACACGCAGGGGGCGGGGCTTAATGACGCTGGTTATGCAAATCGTGTCATTAGGCTCCACCCCCTGGCTCATACTGACCCGTTTTTACTTGAAATAGGGGTCGGGATGGGGCTTGATGCCGCAAATTGCGTCATCAAGTCCCTTCCTGTGCCTAGCAACACTAGTATACTCATTTATTTATTTCAGTGAAACCACGGGCCTCAAGTCACTTGCGGGAGATTTGCTGGCTCTCCCGGGATACCGGGAGTACTGCCCGAATTTCGAGAGTCTCCAGGACATTCCAGGAGAGTCGGCAACCATGGTTTAGCAGGTGGTTTGTGTGTAAAGACTTGCATGTTGGAGGTGACAGACTTGAGGTAACAGAAAGCAGTGTAATGGATTAAAGTAACAGTGGTGTGTGTATGTGTTTCAAAGTGTTGTGTAGAGTGCTGTATGTGAGGGTAAAAGAGAAAGCAGGAGTATCAGAGGGTTGTGTGAGTAATAACTGGCATGTAAGAGGTGTTTAAAGAGAGAATTTGGAAAATATTAGCAGGGAGTTATGTGAGAAAAAATATGGTGGATGCAGGGCATGGGAGAGAAAAATAGCAAACAGGGATTGGCATGTCATTAAAAAGGCTGGCATGCAGATTGCATTATGTGAAAGAGAGGCTGGCATGCAGGGGGTGGTATGAGAGACATAGGCTGGCATGTTGGGGGTGGTATGGGATAGAGACTGGAATGCAAAAGAAGGGTATATGGGGACGTCGCCGGAATACTTGCCACTAACGCCAGTCTGAGCTGCAGGGCCGTCTTATCCACTGGGCAGTTTGGGCTACTGCCCATGGGCCCAACGCATCAAGGGGCCCTTCAGCAAAGCCTAGTCTGATCCTAAAGCAGTGGCATACACAGTGAAGGTTGCCCAGAAACCCCCTTACGAGAAATGCTTAAATGTAATAAATAAACATTCTCACTGGCCACAGCACAGACACTACAGCTTCTCAGTGCACCGGACTGTAGAGGCTGTGTGAAAGCGCGGAGCAGCAGCATTAAACAGCCTGCAGAACCCAGCACTGATCCCCCGCCCCCTCTGTACAGGCCCCACCCCCAACAGACCCGAGATTTTGAGAGGAAAGTCTTCAATGTCTCCAGCATGATCCACATCCCAAGAACAGAGGAGAGAAAGGAGGTAAGAGAAGAGGGGACAGAGAAATGGGGGATATTGGGGTTTGGAAAGAACTTTTAATCAACCCCCTTGATTATCACACTGTGCCCCCTTCAACTGTTGCTCCTTCATCATGTTCTGTGCCCCTTCATCATACAGTGTGCCCCAACATACACACAGTGGGCCTGCGCTACGAAAATTCGCACGACGGGCGAATGCGAACGTCAACCTACACGCCCCTAGCACTCCCATAGTAAAGTCCCTGCTTACGGCGGCTATACCCTACACTGGGTACGACCGTCGGCCGTACGAAAATTCGCCGAAAATACGCTGAGAAAATACGCTTAGCACGCCCATACTGTACAATTTAAATGGCTATCCCCGCCTCCCTGTAGTAAAACGGGCGCCCAGCCGACCATCGTAAAAAAAATACGCCCCGCGAGCGAAAAATACGCTAACGATACGCCCGCTATTCGCTCATGACGCTCGGGCGACCGGAAGCTGTCATACTGGGCATGCGCATTGCGAATTTTTTGCCGAAAATTTGCACACGCTCGTCGTACGCTCGCTTGCGAGCGTTGCTCTGGATCAGGCCCAGTGTTCTCCCTCATAATACACACACTATGCCCCTTCAACTGTTACCCCTTCATCACATACTGTGCTCCTTCAACTGTTATGTGCATACACACACACTGTGCCCCTTCATCATACACACACACTGTGCCCCTTCATCATACACACACACTGTGCCCCTTCATCATACACACACACTGTGCCCCTTCATCATACACACACACTGTGCCCCTTCATCATACACACACACTGTGCCCCTTCATCATACACACACACTGTGCCCCTTCATCATACACACACACTGTGCCCCTTCATCATACACACACACTGTGCCCCTTCATCATACACACACACTGTGCCCCTTCATCATACACACACACTGTGCCCCTTCATCATACACACACACTGTGCCCC
>WWET01003711.1:107741-122407 GCA_011038615.1 Limnodynastes dumerilii | reverse complement strand
CAGACAGACAGACAGACAGAGCTTACCTTCATCCTTCAGGGATAACCAGTAAGACGCTGGCAGCCAGAAAGTGAAAGTAATTTCCTCTATGTCTGGTCTGAGCTCTGATTGGCTGCCTGTGCTGAGCTCTGATTGGCTGCCTGCCTGCCTGTCTGGAAATCGTCCTCAGCGTTGCTGCAGGACGTCTCCCACTGACACCAACGGTGACTGTGCCCGGGGCTGAGAACGGACCACTGCCCCTAACCCCCCCCCCAACACAAAAGAATCTCCAAGCCCTTTAAAAGTAAATAAATAAAATAAGGAGGGAGGGAATTTTTTTTTTTTGTTAAATGGCACAGCAATGTAAAGGCAGGCTGTGGGGGGCCCTTAGACAGGGGGGCCGGGGGCACGTGCCCCCTGTGCCCCCCCTTAATCCGGCACTGATCATATACACAGTGTCCCTTCATCATACTCACACTGCCTCCTCTGCTTCTTTACTTACCTTATATTTGCTCTTCTTTATCTTCTCGTCTGCGTTTTTTTCTTTCCTGTGGCTCCCCCTGAGCTCCTCTCCGTGCGCTCCTCACTATGAATGCTGGTGTGATGACGTCACGCAGTAAGAAGGAGACATGAGGGGAAGGAGGAAGCCAGGTGCTGCCGCCGGACGGTAAGTTTTTTTTTTTTATCATAGCAGGCCGATTCGGGGGGGTGGCAGGCCTGTGGCACACTCAGGAACTTGCTCCGGCACACTTGCAGAGCACTGCTCTAGGAGATCCATAGCGTAACACCAGATGCGGACATGTGCAGATGTTACTTTTCAGGGGACTTTTGCAAATGGCTTGTGTAAGCCCCGTCTTTCTTAAATGAGGATTAGGCCCATTTAGAGGCTTTTCCTAGCAAATTGTAGCAGTGATTACGATTTCATTCATGGTTGCTTTCCACGGAAGACAATTGACACAATATAGCATTAAGTAATATAAAATAATTGTTGAATAATTGTATACATTGTTGAAACTTGCATATCGCTAATCCCCAAGAGCAGTAGCTCTGTATTAGTTAATTATGTTCAAAGGACAGTTCAATATCATAAAATAAATACAATGACTTCTATGCAGGATCAAGCCTTTTCATGCATGGAATTAATTATTCTAATTATCTTAATTGTGGCGCAATCTGAAAATGATCGTGCGTGAATCAGTCTAATTACTGAACTTGTCTGTTGTTGAGTCATGTTTAAGTATATGTTTATAAAATTAGGCCATCTAAACATATGAATTTGCTAATAGTAATTAACCTTTGAAACTAGTTACAGTGATATAGTATAATCACTTTTATTACCTGTGACCATAGTTCATCCCCTACATAAATAGTTCATTCCATGCAGAATTTATCCTCACCATGGGCTGGATCCAGACTTAAGTAAGTGCTTGCAATTAGTTACTCCTGGGCTAAACCATGTTGATTGCAGGGGGAGTCAAGTTAATTGTTTTCTTTGCATGCAGGGATTTATCTTTGAATTGCTTACTGCACACAGATACTGACCAGCTTGACTATCACACTGTTATTTAGACTTGGGATAGAAAACATCACCTCTCAACTCTAATACAGATGAAATATGACTCCCCTGAAATCAACATGGCTTAGCCCAGGAGTAACTAATTCCAAGCACGTATTTAAGTCTGGATCCAGCCCCATGCCACTCACCATGCATTTGAGATGTGGCTTCAAGGTGAGTATGCTTACGCATTTAAATCGTACAGTAGGAGTTGAACTAAATAAAAACGGCATACTTACCTATTCCTTTACAAAATCCGCTGACTGCCAGACCTATCGTGCCGCAGACCCCACCTCTCCAGAGACTTTTAGGGTTAGGCTCTGGAGAAGGGAGGGTTAGGGTTATGGAAGGGGAGGCTAAGGGTTAGGATCAGCCTGTAGTAGGGAAGTCTAGGTTTAGGCTGTGGGGATGGGAGGCTTAGGGTCAGGCTGCTGGGAGGGGTGTCTAAGGGTTAAGCTACGTGGAGGGGAGTCTTAGGATAAAGCTGCGGGGAGAGAGGAGTCTTAGGATAAAGCTGCGGGGAGAGAGGAGTCTAAGAGTTAGACTGTGGGAAAGGGAGGGTTACAGTCAGGCTGAGGGGAAGGGAGGGTTATTTTAGGCTGCAGAGAAGGGAGTCTTAGGGTTAGGCTGCGGGGAAGGGAGTAAGGATATTTACATTTACCATTTGGAGCTCCGTCTTCAGTGCTTTAGGAATTGATTTCTTTGGCTCTTCTAGGCAAAAAAAAATCAATGCCCCAGCCAGTCCAGAAGAGAGAAGGAGAGAGGAGAGAACAGCCAGCCCCGCCGTTTATAGGTTCTTGCTACCCTGCCTGTTGTCCTGCCAGTATCTTGTTTCTGACTTGTACTGTGCTGTGAATTGCTGAGTGTGCTTTTCCAGTTGCCCTCTGTATCTCTCCATTCATTCTCCTAGTGATGTTCCTCCTTGCTGTGGTTGAGTTTTCCTTGCTCTCCTGCCTTGTCCTCCTCCCTTCTCCTTTTGTTCCTTTACCTTGGTGTATTTCTGTGAGTGAGTGCCCTTGTCTGTGTTCACGGTCTGTCCAGGTGCAGTTTGTTTATTTACTGGGTCCCTGTTCGTCTCTCCTGCTTACCCACACGCATAGGAGCCATCGCTGGGCGCGGATAAGAGCCACATGGCCCATCCAGTCTGCCCAGTTGTTTATTTAAACTATACTGACCCTAGACCCTATTTACCCTCAATTTAGTTTGAGATTTAGGATATTCTTATATTTATCCCAAGCATGTTTATACTGTTCAATGTTTACACATTGTTTACATAATGTTTACACAATGTTTACTGTGTAAGAGGGTGGTGTGACCGATGCCAGCAAGCGACCAATGACTAGATAGATCTATGTCAAGCCAGAGCTAGGGTTGCCTGGTGTCATCCTGACAAAAGTGTGTAGTGTTATTGGTGATGTGAACAGTAAAAACACAGCTATTCAAGAATCAAGTTATTGTGCCTGTCATCTCCCAGCTGTCAGCATCACACTTTAATGTTTCAACTTGAATATTAAAAACATTAACAAAGTATTAATGGTGTGAATGGTTCTAAAAAAAAATACCTTTCCAGTAGTTATACTCTGCACCTCTGGTCAAGTTTAATCCATCTGATAGGTCTGTCTGTATGTGGAGCGTTAAATAGTTGAGCAAAGAAGATATCAAATAATAAAAGAAAGGGTGGAAGAAAGACAAAAAACTAATAGAGAGTAAGTGACTAGGAGGCGGGACTAGATTGTTTGCCAGCATGAAGGAAATTTGGCACATGTTTATTAGACTAGAGGGTACGAATGGTGTCATGGAAACTATAACAGAGCTCCAATATAACATTAGCTGGTATTCGTTATCTTGGATTCACCAATGTTCTTTGAAGTCAGGATCTGGAAAGTTCCATTCATATGCACCCCCTGCTCTCCTACGCGTAGATAATGAATCCGTGCCTTGGGGGACAACTTTAAATATTACACATGCAATTCTAAGGCTAAACACAGCTCTTACTTTACATTTTAAATGCCAAAGGCCACCCATTATGCGGGTCTCACATGGAACACAGCATCAGATTGCAGAAGATTAGGTACTGCCCACGTGCAATGCCTATTCAGAGCTGACTTACGTATGTAATGTGCGTAAATCAACTCACTTTAGTCATTCTTAGTCTGGACGCTTGTTCTTTCTAGTCTGTGTTCTAACTCCTGGTTCAGATAAAATTTAAGGCTCTTAGTACCCTCACCTTATTGGTACAGGGAGGATGGACCGGATTCTAAATTACTAACGAGAATTGTGAATACTTAAGTACACTTTTTGTTGTTACTGCGCATGCGTGTAGGCTGCTTTCCACATCGAACACAGTATGATAGACACGATAAAGCGGCCCCCGATGGTGGTAGGATGTGTGTAAATCATACAGTAAGGGCTTTGTTAAGCACTTACGTCAGCTGTCTCTATTGCAAAAATGTGAGTAATTTGAATTTTTTTTATAAAGGATGGGTAAGTATTCCAAATCTATTCAAGACCTGTCACAGCACCCAATGGTACCTGACGCAAGACCCGATTGGACAAGTTAGTGGAGTCTTAGGGTTAGGCTGCAGGGAGGAGATACAGTGTAGAAGGGGAGACTTAAGGTTAGGTTGAGAGGTGGAAATGCAGTGTAGAAGCTGAGATTTCGGGTTAGGTTTCGGGGAAGAGATGCAGTATTGAAGGGGAGACTTAGGGTTAAGCTGTGAGAAGGGTGTGGAGCATAGAAGGGTAGTCTTAGGGTTAGACTGTGGGGAGGGGTGTGTTAGGGTAATGGAAGGAGAGGGTTAGGGTGAGGATTAAGGATAATCCTCAGTCGCCTCTGGGGATTTTAAGAAAGAAAAAGTCTTAAAGTATTTATTGCACTTCCAGATTGCTGCGGTCTAAGTTTGAGTGTTATACCAAATAATGGCTCTTCTAAGAGACATGTTGGCTTTCAAAACATAAAAGTTTTTTTTATAATTTCCTTGGAAAATATAATTGCTAAATAATTAGTTCCCTTTGTGTCTACATGCAACACATAAAGTACACGACATGGATTCCAGCTCTTTCATTTTGTTACCAGCTTGATTTGTTTATAATGTCATCTGGCTTCTTGACCTTAAAAATCTAATTAGAACACCATAAAGTACATTGACTTTAGTGGATTCAGTTTATCACAGTCGATGAAATGTCATGCATTATGTGGCCATTTCTATTAGCAGTTGATAATGTTCTTTGAAATTTTTGCAGATTTTTTATTTCAGTTTTATGAGAATAGTGTTTTTTGGAGCACGATAGTATATTGGCAAGTCTCTGTGTAAAAGCCTTAAGCCAGTTTAAAGTTTATATTTGTTGCTTCATTTGAAAATCATTCCTGTTTTTGATCAAAGTCATGGTTCAGAGGCAAGCCACACAATTCCCAAATTCTTAAATGTGATTCTCTCCTGAAAAAAAATCTAACTGTGGAATAAATAAATATTATATTTTACTTCTACATTTAGATTGCGGTTGCAGTCCCCACTATGAAAGTCTGATTTCCGAAATAGGGACATCCGAAAGTTCATATTGGATGTCCCTATCTCGAATACCCCTTTAGTTTAGAAAAAAAATTGGCATACTCACCCATTCCGTTTCGGAAATGCACCGTCAGTACCGCAGGATCCGGACCACAGGAAAGGTGAGGGGTTAGGGTCAGGCTGTGGGGAAGGGAGGGTTAGGGTCAGGCTCTGCGGAAGGGAGGGTTAGGGTCAGGCTGTGGGAGATGGTGGGTTGGGTCAGGCTGAAGGAGAGGGAAGGTTAGGGTCAGGCTGTGGGGAAGGGAGGGTTAGGGTAATGGAGTTAGGTTTAGGGTTAGAATTAGGGGAAGGGTTGGGGTAGTTTTTTGTCTTACCTTTCGGAGCACCAAAAGTTCGGTGCTCTGTGCAATCGAAATCCCAGCCATTTCATAACAGGCTGGGAGAAAAACGGCCCTATCGAAATAGGGCCGATCTTTCCAGGGACCCACACCCTTTAGATTGTCACCTTTGCAATACACAACTCCAGGGGCTAGATTTAATAAACTGTGGAAAAAAGTAAATGGAGATATTGCCCATTGCAACCAATCAGATTCTAGAAAACATTCTCTAGTATGTAACAGGAAAATGAGAACCTGAATGTGACTGGTTGCTATGGGCAACATCTCCACTTTTCCTTTTCCACAGTTTAGTAAATCCAGCCCTAAATCTTCTCAACCTCTCTTTGGGAAGTGCAAGTTACCAACTATGGAATCAGTTCAAGTATCACTTTGCATACTGTACAGTACCATGCACGCATACCCAATAACTATATATTTATTTTATTTTTGTTACACATTTTGTCAGTGATTATGAAGTACATTTTCTACATATATAATTCAAAAGCCAATTAACTTATTTAATATTCCGTCTGTCATCTAGTATCTCATCTGGTTAAAACACAAGTAGGTTTGCTCCCCCATTACAACCTTATTCAGTCATCCCATGTACCATTAAATAGCTCACTAGAACCTCTGCGCTACACCATTTTTTCCTTTGCTGCCAGGGCTGATGTAAAGCCCCATCCTAAAACAAAGCTATTCATACTTCTAGAGAATGTCAATGCAAGATATAATGATTTAAAAATGATGATGTTCTACCAAGGCTTTATTTGGTGTCAAAGAGCAGGAGGATTAATAACCCACTGCTGTTTTATGATATTTTATTGTATAAGAAGAGGCTTTAGTGCTTCAATTCTGGTGTTTGGGTGTATTGTAATCTTGCAATAATAGTCTTATCACTAGTACCACTGCTAGATTTTACAAGACCTATTAAAGGGCTGTAAGAAGGAATAAACATCTACCTGCTTTAAAAAAAATGTGACTGATGTATCCTGTGAACAACAGATAAGAACTAAACTAAGATTTGTTCCCCATCTGTCCCAAGTAAGCTAAACTCTGTCAACTAAATTACTAACGAGAATTGTGAATACTTAAGTACACTTTTTGTTGTTACTGCACATGCGTGTAGGCTGCTTTCCACATCAAACACAGCACAATAGACACGATAAAGCGGCCCCCGATGGTGGTAGGATGTGTGTAAATCATACAGTAAGGGCTTGGTTAAGCACTTACGTCTGCTGTCTCTATTGCAAAAATGTGAGTAATTAGAATTTTTTTATAAAGGATGGGTAAGTATTCCAAATCTATTCAAGACCTGTCACAGCACCCAATGGTACCTGACGCATGACCTAAATTGGACAAGTTAGTGGAGTCTTAGGGTTAGGCTGCAGGGAGGAGATACAGTGTAGAAGGGGAGACGTAAGGTTAGGCTGAGAGGTGGAGATGCAGTGTAAAAGGGGTTAGGTTTAGGTTTCGGGGAAGAGATGCAGTATTGAAGGGGAGACTTAGGGTTAGGCTGCGAGAAGGGGATGGAGCATAGAAGGGTAGTCTTAGGGTTAGACTGTGGGAAGGGGTGTGTTAGGGTAATGGAAAGGGATGGTTAGAGTGAGGATTAAGGATAATCCCCAGTCGCCTCTGGGGATTTTAAGAAAGAAAAAGGCTTAAAGTATTTATTGCACTTCCAGATTGCTGCGGTCTAAGTTTGAGTGTTATACCAAATAATGGCTCTTCTAAGAGACATGTTGGCTTTCAAAACATAAAAGTTTTTTTTATAATTTCCTTGGAAAATATAATTGCTAAATAATTAGTTTAAAAAAATGTGAGTGATGTATCCTGTAAACAACAGATTAGAATTAAACTCGAATTTGTTCCCCATCTGTCCCAAGCAAGCTAAACTCTGTCAACTACCCACAGACCTGATCCATAGGTTCAGAGAGAGACATCAGACATTCCAGGTGTCAGAGAAGGAGAATGGGAGTTGCAGTAATAATTTCCTACAACTTAATGGGAGGAACCAGTCTGTAAGTGGGAACCCCTATACCCAAGGTGTTGGAGTGATATTAAAATAAAACTTTATTAGTCATATTTTGTGGCAACTAGTGTTATCTAACAAGACAATGGTCAGGAGCTATATAATCCTTTTATAACTGGTAAACAGTACAGGGATCTTCCTATTACAATTGATGGCCAGTGGTGGGATTCATGTCCGGTTTGAGTCTGCTCTTATCCTTGGCACAAAGTAGCAAACATAATGAGTCCTCTAATAAAGAAACGTCAGCATTTTTAACTGCTTATCCCGCATTTTGCTGTCTCCTCCGGTCTGCTACAGACAGCAAGTGTCATGGTCTTCCCTGTCAGAGAAAAAATACTTATTGGCTTATACACTTATATAGGCTGACAACACATATGGTCTTCAGTAACTTTTACAAAGTTGTGAATGCAATTCTTGCATTGACTGCACAAAATGATATAAGTAAGGGCTCACTAAATGTCAAGTATGGCAATCTCCCTGATGCTGATTCAGTTCCAGAGGTCGTGACTCCACCACCTGTACTATGATGACAGAATTCAGTAATTGTTTATATTTTTCTGCATTGAGGCCTATAGAGGAAACATTCATCAAGTCTCTCAGTCATCTAAGAGAACATGACATCAATAATGGAGACAGAAATGTAAAATACACAGTTAATACCAGGGTTGCCGACTTTTTAAAGCTTCCCTCCGGGAGAAGTCCGGACAATCAAGTCCCTCCCTCTCCCTAGCAACATTGGTAAACTAGTGTTGCCAGGTAGGGGAGCAGAACTTGAGGCCGTGGTTTATGGAAACCATGAGCCTCAAGTCTCTTGCAGGAGATTTGCCGGCTCTCCCGGGATACCAGGAGAACTGCCCGAATTTTGGGAGTCTCTCGGACATTCCGGGAGAGTCGGCAACTATGGTTAATACTGATGTTGCCATTTTTATTAATTACATATAGTTTTCTTGGCAGTGTAAGATAACCCCATGGGTGAAACTAGACACACCCCTCTGGTGGCACAGAATACACTGTGGGCTGGATCCAGACTTAAGTAAGTGCTTGAAATTAGTTACTCCTGGGCTAAACCATGTTGATTTCAAGGGGAGTCAAATTAATTGTATTCTTTGCATGCAGGGTTATATCGTTTAATTGCTTACTGCACACAGATACTGACCAGCGTTACTATCACATTGTTATTTAGACTTGGGATAGGCCGTATGCAGAAAAGTGCTACTGCGCAGATTACGTTACAAAATTACTGAGCATGCGCAGTAGCACTTTTCTGAAAACTCCGGCCGCAATTGCAATGCGGCCGGAGCTCTGCATACGGCCCGGAAACATCACCTCTCAACACTAATACTGTTACCAACAGATGAAATATGACTCCCCTGCAATCAACATGGTTTAGCCCAGGAGTAACTCATTTCAAGCACTTGCTTAAGTCTGGATCCAGCCCAGTCTCCTTATTATATATTAATATTAATTATCAAAAGTTTGCAAGTGTGGTAAAGACAGAAGAAAGGGTGGGGGCACAGACCATCTAAAGAAACAATAAGTTTCAGGGGGGACATTCGGGAAAGGTGACAGTTGGGGCCCACCGATACTTGCATTATCTCTGCAGCAGCATAGCAGACCAGTGCAGGTAAGAATTTCTCTGTGCATTGGCCCTCTGTTAACGCTGGTCCACGTCACTCCATCTATATGTGACATCACGGGTGAAGTCACATAGTGGGCGGAGCGCCGTGGATGTGTCCCAAGCCCAAACATTTCTGGCGGCAGAACCTGCCAGTCACGTTTCATTTCCGAGAACTTTCAGGATGTTTAATGACACCACTCATTACCAGAAGAGATGTGGTAGCAACTGCTCACATGTGAAGGTTGAGTTAATGGTTCTCCTTGATCCAGGAAATCTACTGTAGAATTTTCCAGGTAAGCGTTCTCTAAATGGGAAAGTCACCCATTGATTTTGCTTTAGCCTTGTTAGAAATCACCTCTTCAAACACACTGAGTCATGTTATGTCACAGGGAAAAGATTCTACGTCTCGCATATAAATATTTACTGAAAGTCACATTCCACATAATGTATAACACTGCTTGGATTCAGTGATGACCACACTCCCTTTCACCCTTTAGCACTAGATTTTAGCAGTTAGGTTAATGCTCCAATAAACAATTAAAATGCCTCTTTGCTAATATGCTTTTGTTATATGCAGTAAGGAGAAGTCATCCGTTTAAAGTATGAGCAAGCGTCCTGTATGGACCATCAGGCCAGTTTGCATGGGCTATGTGACAAAAAACTGAATATTACAATCAAGTATTAGGACCAATTCCAGAATGAATAATGACAGCTGAATTACACAAACTGCTTTGCAAGTGAATCGTGCGTGTCCGCAGCAGGTGTTACGCATCAGGGGCCGGATTCACAGATACGTTTTTGGGCGGAGTTCCGTGCGTATTTTTAGGATCGGAGTAACTGCGCATGCCTAGTAACTTTATTTCCGCTATTTACGTTGAATTTACGCACAGAAGTCCATTAGGCACGTACGTGTAAATCGCACATGGGGACATATGTGCGGAGGGGTGTGGTTGAAATCCGTACGGACAAAGTTACGTAAAAGTGGGTGGGGGGAGGCATTTAAATGACCATTTGAGGGCGCGGTTAGTTACGAACGAACGTAAGTATTATACGCACGTAAATGCAGACATAGAGATGCAGCAGTGGCGTATCTACCATGGGTGCAGAGTGTGCAGTGCACATGGGCCCCCGCAGACAAGGGGGCCGCCCGTGGCATTCACCCTGCACCCAATGGAGGATCCCAGTACCACCTATTTCTGTACAAACGGTGACGGTCTCCACCGGCCTTCCGTTCCCAACAGTGCACTGCGCGCGGGTGTCACATGGTGATGTCAGGCGTGCGTGCACTGCGCAGCCTCATGCTGTGTGCGTAAATGACTTACTATGCATGTGACAATGGGCTGGATCCAGACCTTGTTAAGTGCATGAACTTAGTTACTCCTGGGCTAAACCATGCTGATTGCAGGGGGAGTCAAGGTAATTGTATTCTTTGCATGCAGGGATATATCTTTGAATTGCTTACTGCACACAGACACTGACCAGCTTTACTATCACACTGTCATTTAGAGTTAGGATAGGAAACATCACCTCTCAACTCTAATACTGTTTGTAACAGATGAAATATGATTCCCCTGCAATCACCATGGTTTAGCCCAGGAGTAACTTTCCTCTTATTTTCAATCTCTGAATCTGGTCCTAAATGACATATGTAGAAAAAGCACCTTAAAATCACTGCTAAAATATGTAAACAACAACAATAACCCTGAAAAACACATGATATGCATAGTGGTACTTACTATGATTCCATAGTGGACAAAGGGTATTCCCCCAAATTGAGAACTGCTGTTTTAAGAGGCTGATGCAGAGTTTGAGAGTTAGGGCGAAAAAGCTAAGTGTTGACCTGGGCAAAACTATGTTTCACTGTGTTTCACTTTAGAGTCCAGGGGCCTGATCCAGAACTAGGGACGCTGGGGGACGTCCCCTCCAGCGTCCCTACGGTGCTGCTACAGACGCCCAATCCACGACGACGGCGGGCGTAAGCGTAAGATGTTGCCCGCCGTTGCTACGGCAACGCCCGATCGTGGATCAGGCGTCCTTAGCAGCGCCGTAGGGACGCTGGAGGGGACGTCCCCCAGCGTCCCTACATTCAGGTTAGTGTAGGTGGATGGGGGGAGGCGGCTGAAGTTAGGGTAGCCTTCAGCCGGCGTAAGGAAGGGGCCATACGCCCGCACAGGGGGAGTGTTGAGGTAAGTGAACTCCGATACACTGTGCTTTAGTAAACACAGCGCATCGGCGTAGTTCAGGATCAGGCCCCAGAACACTACCTTTACCTCACAGATCTGTGTCTGTTCGGATGTAAGTCCTTGAGGAAGTGCCTGTACCGTACCCCGGGGACAGTACCGTTGCCACTATCTGTATTCACATATATGTTTCTGCTTATAGGCTGTTACGTGGAGTATATTGGAGTCTCTCTTATAATTAATTATTATTGTGAATTTGGGTCCTTTATTTCAATGTTAAATCTGCTAATATTTTGTCTATATGGAGTAGATAACCGGGGTCTATGCAATATAAATGTCATATTAGAGACTTCACAGTAATTAGAGGGGAATTAGATATGAGCTAAAATTTTGGATTTCTTATCCTGGAACACCTAGTCTTTTAATAATATCATTGTTTGATGTAATTGTAGCTACTAACCCTTGTGTATTGTTTGCTGTTTGTCTTTGATAAATAAATTTTGTACTTATTTTTTTCTACTATGGTGTGGATATATGTGCACTTTGGATGGTCCTTTTTCTCTTTTGCTTATTATTAGACTCTTGTCACGTGCTTTGCATATACTTCACTTCCGTAGTTCTATCAGTGATTTCCCCAGAGTGGCTTAAAGGCTTAGATTAAGTCACAATTACAGGGTAGTAAAGACGCTCAGACTCTCTTTCAGTCTTATGTGGGATGATTCATGCTCCGTCCAGTGGGTCTAGTGGGTGTATTAATGAACATGTAAACATTACATAAAAACCACCTCCATAAAATCGTTTATTAGAAAAATGCTGTTCATTTAGTTGTCAAAAAGCTCTGAATGTTTATTCATTCTTAAGCATGTCTTTACAGTCGTGTACAAGAAAAGCCACAATAAAAGGCACTTATAATTACTGTCATATTTAATAAGCCATCCCATAAACAGAGCGATGATGGTTATTGCTATAACTTTACCCCCAGTGCAAGTAAATAGTCACGATCAGCAACAAAGTTCTTGCTTTAGGATTACATTGGAAACTATTAGGAATGGCAGTCAGCAGGTTGGCTGACATTCCACAGCACAGTCATCTGAATGGAGTCAGAGATGTCCCTGAACTGTCTTCTCAATATATCATAGTAAAGTTCTGCTGCTGACTGCAAACATCTCTGACGTTAGAAATTAGGGAGAAGAAAAGGAAGAGGGAGAGGGGGGAGGAAAGGAAGAGGGAGAGGAAGAGGGATAGGGAGAAGGAGAGGAAGAGGGAGAGAGAGGAAGAGGGAGAGGGGGAAGGAAAGGAAGAGGGAGAGGAAGAGGGATAGGGAGAAGGAGAGGAAGAGGGAGAGAGAGGAAGAGGGAGAGGGGGAAGGAAAGGAAGAGGGAGAGGAAGAGGGAGAGGGAGAGGTAGGGTGGATGAGGAAGACAGGAGAGAGGAGAGAGAGAGAGAAAGGTGTAAAAAGAGAGATGGAAATAGAGAGAGAGTGAGAGAGATGGAGAGACAGACAGATGGAAAGAGAGAGAGAGATGGAAAGAGAAAGAGACTGGGAAAAGGTAGGGAGGAAAAGAGGGAGATGAGGAGTGAGAAGGAAGAGGTAGGGTGGAAGAGGAAGACAGGAGAGAGAAGCGAGATGGGGGGGGAAGAAGAGAGAGAGCCCCACCGTTGAATTAAATAGTAATAATGATGATGATGATGATGATGATAATAGTAATGATGATGATAATGATGATAATAGTAATAATGATGATGATGATGATGATAATGATGATGATGATAATAGTAGTAATGATGATGATCATAATAGTAGGGGGAGAGGATGAGGGGGAGAGAGAGAGAGAGGGAGAGGGTGAGATGATTCAGAGTTTGGTAGTAAGGGCAAATCAGTGTCCAGCTCAGCTAAACCATGCTGCAATGTCAGGGGTGCAAAGAAAATTTCTAGTAGGTAAATTTAAATTGCACCTTCATTAACATAATTAGAGAAATTGCAATGCATGTGTTTATTTCAGAGTTAGCTGCACCTGTACACAAAGGTGCAAAATGCCCCTGGAAACCCATGTTTAAGTGCAAGGGGTGCAAGTTATTATTTAAAAAAAACAAATAAATAAACAATATGTAGGTAAATTACTGTCTGATTATAAACAACTTTATTTTAAAAGTCCCTTGATGTTCAGCATGTGATTATTACAAGATTATTACAGTTATTTCAGAATGTTTTTATAGAAAGAGAACTCTAAAGTTTACTTTACAACCTACAAGAATTGTATTTACTCAGTGCTGGGGCACTGTC
The DNA here is from genome assembly GCA_011038615.1 of Limnodynastes dumerilii. Lineage (NCBI taxonomy): Eukaryota > Metazoa > Chordata > Amphibia > Anura > Limnodynastidae > Limnodynastes > Limnodynastes dumerilii. The sequence continues at coordinate 108,873 of WWET01003711.1, read as the reverse complement.
TGGTATAATCTGTATGGTACAGATTGTTGCAATTTATGGTGTTGATCCAGAGCTACACTTACACATTTTTTTTCTAAATCACACTCTAACAACAGAACTAGAATTGAGAGGTGACAATTTGTTATCTCAACTCTAATTTATAGATTAAACGGAAAGCTTTAAAATATGTGAGTTTTATGTGTAAAAGTAAAGTATTTTCCATACATAAGTCTCTATTTATAGACTTCATTTTTAAGTGATAGAGGCAGTTTTTAAGATAAAACTGCCCCTATCACTTAAAAATGAAGTTTTGCTTATTTAGTAAAGCTGCATCGCCAATGGAAACTTGGCGATGCAGGTAACATTCAGAGACCATCGCTGGCCCGTTCTTCTTAATGCGGACCAGCGTGGTCTCATATTTATACAGCTGGGAAGCGGAGTTTTATCACTCCGCTCCCAGTGTAACCTAACACCAGCTCAGGCTGGCGTTAGGAGCTGTCCAAGGGGAGATCCCCGCGATAGACAGCTTAAGTCCGTCCCCCTCTGTTCCTGATTGGTCCAGAGAGGGGTAAGTGACTGGAATCAAGCTGATTCCTGATCGCTTTTTTTTTTATTCTTTGCGATCCCCCTGAACCACCAATGTTTCCCCCCTTTTTATCCACTGTGGTTCAGGGGGATCGCAAAGAATAAATAAAAAAGCAATCAGGAATCAGCTTGATTCCTAATGCCACTCCGGACGACAGGTTCACATTGCGCATGCGCCGTGCGTGTACGGCGCATGCGCACTATTTTACAGCATCGTCGGCGCTTCACATACGAGTGAAGCGCCGGTGATGCAGGAGCTTCACTCACCGGACATTGTGAGTATTCACAACGAAGGTAAGTTTTTATAAATCTGGGGAGTGAAGTGTCCAGGCTCGCTGCGATGATAAGCGACCATGGATTACTATCACTCCCCAGATTTATGTGATCTGTATAAATAGAGCCCATAGCATTGAATTTAAATTAATTAGCTCCCCACACATTGCAACATGGTTTAGGTGAGCTCTACACTTGCACCTGTTTTGCCCTTACTCCCAAACTCTGGATCATCTCTTTCTCTCTTTCTCTCTCTCTCTCTCTCTCTCTCTCTTTCTCTCTCTCTCTCTCTCTC
>WWET01003711.1:72366-106294 GCA_011038615.1 Limnodynastes dumerilii | reverse complement strand
GGAAGTGGGGGGGGGGGGGGGGGGCCTAGGCAGCCATACACTCCTGTGCGAGCGTATGGCACCTTACTTACGCCGGCTGAAGTTAGGGTAGCCTTCAGCCGGCGTAAGGAAGGGGCCATACGCCCGCACAGGGGGAGTGCCAAGGTAAGTGCTTTAGTAAGCACAGCGCATCGGCGTAACTCTGGATCAGGCCCGTTGTCTTTACATGCAGCAAATAAACATTTCAAAGTTCTGGCATGACTGAAACTTGTTTTATGGTGATGAGACGAAGCAAATTCTTAAATGTATACATGCCTTGTTCCTATGGCAACTCTATTTGCCTTCAATTAGTAAAGTTATTTGCTTTACTTAGCAGTGCGCTGCAGTTCATATAGAAGCACGTCAGAGTGCCACAGGCTGAATATTAAACTACGAAGGCGAATATAAACACGATGTTCTGTAATGTACTTCAGCTGTCAGTTCGTTGTCAGAGTCATGTTAAATAACTCTCTATGAACGAGCTTCATTGGAGAAGTGGAAAGTTCACATTGGCATTCTTATATAATATTATTTCCAGGCTATTAGAGGACTTCTTCCCTGGCTACTTAAGGTACAGTGTGTTTTATGTAATGAAACTAGAGCTAACTATTGTAAATATTATCAAATATTTAGTCCCCTTATTATTTTTAATATCCAAACATGGTCAAGTACAGCTGGGCTTAGATAAAGCTTTGTCAGTCATGATGCTCATTTCGCAACATGGTGGGAAGCTAGATTGCAGCCCATCATAAATATCATAAAAATCATAAATTGTAAAAAAAACTTCTTTTTTTTTTATACCATTTAGCGGCTGCTGTTTTCCTGCAGAGATCAGACAATGGGCCGTATTCACAGATCCGTTTTCACGTGGATTTATATGCGTATTTTTAAGATCGGCTGAACTTTATTTACACTGTTTATGCTGAATTTACACTCAGAAGTCCATTAGGCACGAACTTGGGAATCGCACTTGTGGACATACGTGCGGAGGGGCGGGGTTGAAATCCTTACGTTCAAAGTTACATGAGACAGGGTGGGGGAATGGATTTAAATGGGCAATTGAGGGCGTGGTTAGATAGATACGCACGTTCGTACCTTGATGTGCGCCCGTAACTACACACGTAGACATAAGGGTGCCCTATGGCACTCATAAATCAACGATAACCCGTCAGTGTGAGGGGAGTGTCATGGGTGTTGCCTTGATACTGCATTCTTTTAAAAAACGGAAATCTGAATAAGGTCCAATGGAGCTGACAACACCTATTCAACTCACACACTCTTTCTAAAGGACTTAAAAATTGTGACAACAGCTTTATTGTCTGGTCTCTGCAGGAAGCCAGTAGCTGCTAATTGGTAAGAAACCAAAGGTTTAATGATTTCTAAAGCCTATTCAACTTTCCCCAGCAGGTGGGCCCACCATACATGGCAGAATTTCCCCTGATTTTGGTAAAGGTTTAACTGGACATATTTATGTGAATTCCATCTATAGGCCTGATGCAGAGGCATGCATAAATAAGAAAGCAGCACAAGTTCCATACTTGCAGGTCACAATTGTAGGGAGGGAACGTTTGAACCAAAAGCGCACCCAGCGTTACCTCTGAGTGGAATTCAAATCCGGGGGGAAAAAAAGGAAATATGAATTTTTAATTACTGTCCAGAAAACATGTTTGACAAGAGCACAAGAAACTAACAGCGATTTAATTACTTCAGTATTGCTTATGAAGTGTTAAAATAGGAATAAATGCAAAATCTATAAAGTGTTGCAGTTCCTGGAAAATTGCAGTCTCAGTAAAATTTGGGTCCAGCACCTGACCGGCACAGACTCTTACTACATAAATAAGACCAAGCATTGCATAAATGGGACTACCTTCAGTCACAGCATTCTACTATGTTTGTTGTTGGTTCTAGAATCATCCATAAGGGGTTGTTTGTTATTGGTTAAGTTGTTGGGAAGGGGGGTGGTTAGGTCAGGTGACTGAGGTTATATAATGTTAGATAGGGGTGTGGCTGTCTCTCTTTGAAATGTTGTTACTCTCCCTCCCTTCCCATTGGTTAGGATGTAATTTCTTTTTCAGACTGGGCATAGGTTGGTGGTAGATGTGGTGTGTCACTATTTTATGTTGGCGCATGAAAATAAGGGGGAGAAATATCTGTAAAGCGAAGGCGCACCCTTCTAAGAATCGCCAGGTCGCCTGCCCCGTGACGGGGGCCTTGGTCTGTCTCCTCCATAACATGAGGTGTGTACATTGAAGAGGTTTTGTCTGTTTTAACTATCCTGAGGTGACACCTACCTGCTATTGCCACCTGGGGCCTGATCCAGAGCTACGAAATTGGCCGATTTCGAGCGAGCGTACGACCGTTTTTTGCGTATTTTCGTACGAGAATTCGCACTGCGCATGCTCATTATGACAGCTTCCGGTCGGCTGGACGACATGAGCGTATAGCGGTCGTATTGTGTGCGAAATGTTCGCTCGAGGGGCGTGCGTTCAGTACGACGGTCGCCTGGGCGCTCGTTTTACTACACAGAGGCGGGGATAGCCATTTAAATTGTACAGTATGGGCGTGCTAAGCCCGTACGCTTTGCGTAATATGTGCGAAAATTCGTACGGACGACGGTAGTACCTTGTGTAGGGTATAGCCGCCGTAAGCAGGTACTTTACAATGGGAGTGTTAGGGGCGTGTATGTTTATTCGCACGGGCGAACGTACGCATTCGCCCGTCGGACAGCAATTTCGTAGCTCTGGATCAGGCCCCTGGTCTCAACCCAAAATTTTATAGTCAACTTCATTTCAATTCATATCACATTTCAATTATTCATTTTCAATAAACCTATGTCCCCTTTTTAAATGCAATAAAGTTGTACGAGTCTATTGTTTGAATGTTGGGTGTTGTGAATGATGATCATCAATCATGGTCGTTTAACAAAAAAAGAGAGACATATAGAGTTTTGCCTCACCAAGCACTGTCCAACTAACAGTCCAACTAACAATACATATAAAAAGATTTCTTCACAATAAACACTTCTTCATAATAAAAATATTCTGTGTCTGTGTAATTATTTTCCTATTAACAGCTCCTTCACAGTAGAAAAGTTTATACCAAGAATTTATGAGAAACTCCCAGGCCAGATTTACTAAGCTGTGGAAGAGGAAAAGTGGAGATGTTGTGCATAGGAACCAAACAGATTCTAGCTGACATTTTCAAGCATGTTTAAGGGAAGTAGAATCTGATTGGTTGCTATGGGCAACATCTCCACTTTTGTTCTCTCGCAGCTTAGTAAATCTGGCCCCTGGTGTATGGTCTGGTATCAACTTAAGAGTACCAGGCCCCATAGGGCAGCAGTTACATAAATGATATGCAGTGAGTCAGCTGATACTCACTCNGGACGCAGATGATCTCCCCCCAGCCGAGGGGGGGGGGGGGGTTAATGTAAAAGGGAGGGTGGGTTTATAGGTTGGGATAATTAGGCTAGAGGTAGGCAGGGGTTGGTGGTAATGGATGTGGGTGGGGTTTGGTTAGGTCGTAGTTGCCAAAACTCCCTGAAATGTGGGTAATCTCCCTGACTCCCTGAAGTGTTTGATAATCTCCCTGATATTATTTCAGTTCCAAATGTCACTGCTGTATTATGACAAAATGTAGATATTGTGTCCTGTTTCCCTGCATTGAGGCCTATGGAAGCAGACATTTTTTATGGAGGCCAAGATGTAATCAAAGACTGGCAATTATCTTTTTAATAAATACGTATTTATTCACTGATAATTTAAAACTGAATAAATACTTTTGCTGCCATTTTTATTGAGCAACACTGTTATCTCATACCCTCCAGCTGTACCAATTTAGCAGATACAGTACTGTCAGGATACAAGCGAATATCAGGGGTATCAATTAATATTAAACTATAGAGTGACCTCTGTTTGGCCAGGATCTGGTAATTCATTGAAATACCTTGAAGGTAGTGGGTCAGAACGAGCTAGGGCGCTGGTCAGTTTATGACCCTATCTTAAAAGTATCAGTATATTAGGAGGGTCATAAAAGCTCGATCTCTGAAGAAGTGTTTCTCCAGACCCCAAACTGTCACAAAGGTGGGGTCTACTTGGAGAGGAGCAGTTTGGCCTTTAAAAAGTGTGTATGTATTTGTAACTTTGGTTCACTTCATGGGACTTCCAAACGGAAGAGGTGACCCTGATCTCTGGTCTGTCCCGGCCAAGACGGTTCTCGTGTGTAAGTCTTTCTGTGTTTTCACCTTTTTATTTTTTAAGAAACTGTTCTGCATATTGTATGTCTATTTAGTTATTCTCTGTAATTATGCATTGTGATTATCATATTAAATATAAATTAATACGTTTATGTCTCTGTGTTCTTACGGATTCACGTGTCAGACCAGCTCGGTTATTAAACGCTACTGAAGGGTAAGAGAAGAGGTCATTCTGGGTTGATGATAATTCTGGTAAAGCATAACTGTGTTTGATTTGGGTGAAGGAGAACCGAAGGCCTCCTGTGAATAGCCTTGGTGGTGGCAGTTCATTGGTAATAAGTCATATTTAGGGTGGGAGAAGGGGCATTAGTCATTGGAGAACAGACCAGGTGGCTGTTGTGATTAACCCCTTGAGCCCCAGATAAGTCACGAAAGCCTCAGGTGAGGTCAGGGTCGTGACAAGTACCATTTTTTAATGCTCTGTACTGGCTCAAAGAGCTCCTGTACCGAATTCTGATCCAGCAGATCCCTCCCCCCTATACTCACCTTCCAGTCCTGTAGCATCTGATCACTAAAGCAGAACTGTGGGGACAGCTCTACTAAAGTGACCAGACCCTCTCCTGTGAGTTCTTAGCTCATATCATATGATAAGGTATAAAACGAGATTTTACACCTTATCATACCTGCAAATGAGAGCAGACTAAAGCCATGCCCCTTTATGGGACAAGGTGTACCTATATTTCATAAAAAAAATGTTAAAGGGTATGGTATCCTAGTGTTGCTAGGGACAGGGAGGGACTGATGACGCCCCCATCCCTATAACATCTAAATGGGACAATTAATAGTCCAGATGCGATTTGCATAAATTGCACTGTTAAGCCCCGTCCCCTGCATGCATCGATAACTTCCCTTTTAAAAGTTGACAACCCTGGTAAATAAGGCCAACATCAAGTCTGCTTGTAGATGAGATCGGAGCCCATGCCCTCCCCGCTACGCTACCGTACTTAATGACCTTGCACATCCGTAAGACGTGCGTTGGTCAAGATCTAGCCCTATAAGTTTATTGGGCTAAAAGGAGGCCACAGAAGCAATGAGGATCAGGATTCTTGTTTAGTCTAAGCTTAAATAAGCCATGTGGGGACCAAGTGCCAAACGATAATCACTGCATAAAACGTGCACCTTTAAACCAAAGCCACTCCCCATCCACAAGCACCCGGCTGAAAGGACAGATGTCCAAATTGTAAGTCAAAACCTATGACCGCCTGATGTTACATAGTCCTTTCCACATGACGCCAACCTCAAGGTCTGATCCTCATTATTGCTGCTGCACTGTGTCTCTATAAAACAAGCATCAAAGTAGAAAAATCATATCCTAGCCAATAAGGGAAGAAGAGAAAGTGACAGGCCTCAAAGAGGGGAAATATTCACTCCTCACTCCTTATAATTCCTGTACAACTTAAGCAATCCCCACCTGTTTTTCTCCTACTACTAGAAAAAGGCAATGCCATGTCATGCTGGCTTGGACCTACGCGTTTCTTCTTTGCCTTAGTTCCAGAACACCTCAGGAGCCACCCATTGCCCAGGCCTAGAGTAAGGAGTCGGAAAATTGTGGCAGACACAGGAAGAAAATATTGGTGGGGGCATAGGCGTATCTATAATGGGTGGCATTCATCCTGCACCCAAGTGCACATATCAGGATTGGCAGGGGAAGAGGGGCCCATTCGGCATCTATTTCTTCCCGAGGAAAGAAATAGATGCCAAATGAGCCTCCCTTCCTCTGTGGTGGGACTGTCCCAATTTAAGGGCCAAAAAAGGGCGGTGCCTAAAGCACAGTTAGGACCTGCCCCTTTTGAGGTCCCAAAAGTCCTGAAAGGGGGGGGGCATCTACAAATCCTGCTCAAGGGCCCCTTCACTTTTTAAAATGCCACTGGTGGGGGGGGGGGGGTATTTTTTTATTTTTGCTATTAACACAATGCAGAGATTGCTTTAAGAACTTTAGTTAAATTTCTCATAGTACGTCACTTTCAGAATGTTTTCTGCTTAGAGAAAGATGAGGACGAGGAATTTCAGAATTGGAAATGAAATCTGTGATGTATGAAGTATTTAAGTATACAAGTTATGACTGCATCTAGACATGTTCGTTAATATATGCTCATAAACATGATTTCATGAAGGGTCTTTGCCTTTTAAAATGACTCTAATAAGTACAACAATATGTAAAGGAACATTTCTCAACCATAAAGAGACAAATAATTCTAATTAAAAGCCATATCAACGTCACCTCTTCCAAGGAACTTCAAAAACCGTCCTCGCTGAAATGTCACTGCCTGGGAAACATATTACCAAATGTTCTAATTGGACGGAAAAACCCTTTGACACGATTGATTAATTAATTAAGAGAAATTGAACAACTGCAGTTCACAGCCAGATCTTATTGTATCACACTATGCAGAGTAATGAGAGTCATTTAATAGGCAATTACATTAGATGCCCACTGTCACACACAATAGTAAGGCTGTCAAGATGTAATCTCTGTTGAGGGCTGGCTGGTAAATGTTACTCTGGTGGCTCAGCTCAGCCTGATAAAAATAGGTTACAGAAAAAAGGCAGATGGTCCACCGGCCCACCCCAATATGGGAGCGGCCCAGTAGGCAGATGTCATCCTGCTACCATGCCCTTGTTTATGGCAATGCCATCCATCCCCAAAGCTCAATATAGTCTCCTTGAAGCATTAGGGGTAAAAATAAACAGCCCAACAAAAATTGCATCATCATTAAGTGTGCAAAGGAACACAGTTATTTTCTTAAGGGGACCTTATCTATATCTATATGGTGGAGATACGGCAAATATAAACCGCTGGCCAGCCCTTTTTTCGTATGGTGCGATGGTATTTTTCGTATGGCGTGATGGTACTTCCCCGCCCCCTCATTTAAATACCTATCTCCGCCTATACGGGGGAGATGCGGCAAACGTAACCTGCTAGCTGGCCACTTTTCCGTACCGGCTGGCGTACGTCTCTTTGTTACGTACGCAGGCCGGTAAACTAGCATATGATGTGAGCATGCAGCATGCGTAATTCCCCAGTTGGCCGTACCCCAGGATCTGGGCCATGGTCACCAATTCTAATTAGAGACCGCCTTTTTAACCACAACCTAAGTCTCTGTGGGCCGGATTCAGAGCTCCGGCCGCAATGCAAGACCGCGTGTACGCAATCTACTTTGCAAGAAGTAACGTAGATTACGTTCCAAAATTACTGCGCATGCGCAGTAGCACTTTTCGCAGAACTTCGGCTTCAATTGCATTGCGGCCGGAGCTCTGAATCCAGCCCTGTGTCTTTATTGTGTATGATTAAATGTCTGTCAGGGTTTGGGGGATGGTCGGACTAAGAAACTTTACCTCCCAATTTTAATTCTGCTTTAAAAATGTTAATTTGCTCTCCTTGCAGTGCAGCATAGTAATACTCAGGTCTACACTTGTACCTAAAAAACAGTTGTAAGCTGAGCACTGGATCAGCCTCTGTGATTGTTTCCATTACAAAAGATTAACCTAGATTCTTTGTGCACATTTAGATGCAGATTTGAGATGCATTTGTATTTTCTAAATCCTTCACCTGTAGATAAAAATAACTTTAAATTTCCCAGCAGGAAATTTCATAAGAGCTCCTGTCATCAATTAACAAGTAATTAGCATGTAAAAACTGCTGATGGTGTCATGCTGAGCTCTCTCTAGCCAGTTCTGAGCATTTTAGTGTAACACAAAATCAGACAGAAGTTAAGTAGAAGGCTCGATCCCAAGAGCCATTTTAAAGAAAACCTTTGCTACATTGACCTTTGATTAAGGAACGCCAGACTACAAGTAGAACATCTGGAGAATAACATTTAACTCAGTTAATTCCTACTGATGATCTGACTGTCTCTTACCATATCAGTTGCATATTTAGAGCCAGGATGTCAGACCTGCAGATATCATGTCTGAAATGCTGACTGCTGATAAAGAATAAGCATCGGTGTCATTTCCATCTCCTCTTACTGACAGCTGAAGTTGTCAGTGAGAGATGCAGCCAGTGATAATGATGTCTCCACACATGTGAGAATCAAAGATCTATAATTGGACAGGGCTTACAAAGGGGTGTGGTTTCCCGATGGCTGTGAATGTGTGAGCATTGATTGCAGACAGGGGGGGGGCGCTATCAGGGGGGACAATTGTCCTGGACCCAGAGACAGATGGGCACCACCAAAACTTACCTTAGCTCTGCAACAGCAGGTATCGGCGGTAGGATACCACTTGCTACCCAGAGTTACACATTACTGGGCCAATGCGCAGGGAAGGACTTGTGAAATTCAGCTCAAATACGGCGGTTTGGATTCCGGTCCTATAATATTAAGTTATATTAATGTGATTGTAATGAAATATCAGTTAACACATCATCCCATTTTACCCTACATGAGTATGGGCATAATTGCTTATGCCATAATTGGACATTGGGTGCGGTAATATTTTCCCACAGGCGTATATTTCTCTGCATGCCAGGCTACACCCTTACATTGGCGCTGTACCAAAGCTATAATATAGTCCTGTACGAGGCAAAGGTTTAGACTTCCGGTTTAGTGACCCAGTCATTCAGATCATTACAGTAATACCACAAATTGCCCTTTTTTCCTGCAATGCTAATTCAGAAGGGATGACAGTTAGCTTAGGTTTTGAGTTCACTGGTTTCACAGATGAGGAACGATGATAAAGTGACTATCAGAGAAAGGATTTACCTACAGCTAATATAAACATGAGACCTGTGCTTGGCACTCACAGGTTTACTTAACATTTTCTCTGTCACCCTGTGTTTATGTGGATGTAATACATGTGTCTGTTTTATATCACTATTTCTTCCTACTATCTGCAATGTTCTATTGGACTCTATTAAGCTTTACAGAATCAATCACACACAGCTAACTTGGGAAGTTTACTAGTTTTCCATAATAACTATGGGCCAGATCCAAACCCCGGCACTCTTTCTGTTACCCTCCTCTCTCATGCAGATATTTATGTGACTTACGCTGCCTTAAGCGGAGCAACAGTCCGTCCAACCGCTGATCCACTAATATATCCAAACCCACCCCCACTGTACAATTTAAATGTTTCCCCCAGCCCACCTTAGCGGGTGGGGGGAAGTACAGCCCCTTTCATCGGAATACCTATCGTACGGAACTAAGTTTGTACGATAGAAGTTATGTGTGTAAAATGCATGTAACAAATGGAGGGTGCATTTGCCCTCCTCTCAAAACACCCCATTTACTCCCTTTGCGTGTGTAAGTGGGGTGATTGACGCCAGTCTGGATCTGGCCCTATTGATCAGAATGACTAGGAGTAAATACAGAGATAATATGTTATTGTGTCTCTTGGCAAGGTCATGTTGTACTGTACAGAGGGCAAACAAAAAGTGTGGTGGTATATTTGGGTTGGGGTGATGTGGGTGAGCCCTAGCGGAACTCGGAATCAAAAATGTAACACCTATAGCACTGATTAGATGTTTGAAGCATTAGAATACCAGATAAGTCTGTCTTGAATGTATTAATAGAAACCTACATAACAGAGGGACTGTTAGAGGTAACTGAGAATCTACTTAATGAGCATTCTCATAAAAACCACTTACCATCAATACAGGGAGTCTATTATCTTAATTCATGATGAAAGAAGCCTTTAATAATGATTCAATAAATGTGTCAACTATATATTCAATTTCCTATTTTAAGGTAGACTGAAAGAGCTATGATCAGTTATTTAGAAATTCATTGTCTAGAATATATTGTAAATATATTTCTGCTTCATGTATTCTAAACAATTATAAGAGTGATGCCAAAGTTTTCTGTTACTATTTTGGGATATGTTCCATTGCATATCTTACTAAACCAGTTCATGGTGGGGAACTGTCATCCTGTAGGTTATCATTAATAAGGTTTAGTGTTGTTTAAGCATCGAATGGTTCTCTTTTGTCATGTGATGTGTTATTATCATGCAATAAAGTTTTCACCTTCAACAGACTCTAAATTTTTTGGCAGATCAGTTTCTTCAAGTAGTGTTGCCGTGTCTGTCCATCGCGTAGGAAGTTGGTAAAGATGTCTTCACTAATCATGTTTTTGCTACATCAATTTTTAAAATAAATAAATTAAAAAGATTAGGGGCTGGCCAGCACTTTATTTATTTATTATTTATTACCAGGTTTTTATATCATGCCATCAGATTACGTAGCACTTTACAGAGATAATCTCACATCAGGCCCTGGCCCATTGGAATTACAGCCCAATTAACAACACGTTGATCAGTTCGATGTCATGAGATAAAGACCGGTATCAGGTAAAAACAGTGTTTATCTCATGAAAACTATTTTTTTCATATTTACAAAGCTAAGATCGTCATGGAAACCATGGTGATCAATAACTTCATCCCTCCCCTTTACCGGACCGCTCTAAAGAATGCGGACTGGCTGATTGCTGAATTTACTAAATGTCTGTGTGGATTTTAGCAACGTTATATAACGCCATCTCAAGACTGTTACAGTAAGTATTCCAATGGGCTCCCCTCATACCCTCCATTTTCCTTTCCCTAACAGCTGTTATTAGGGGGAGGGTAGGGAAGGGTATGTTTAGGGAACAATCGCGCTGTATCCGAAATCTCAGTAAATCTATCAATCTATATAAAACTTCTCATAAATGTGCAACAATCAACCGTAACCATGGTTTAGGGTAGTATATCCTATCCCTAGCCCTCAACAGTGATGAGTAGATCAATAAATAAACAGCACACTATGTAAAAAAGTATATAAAATATGAAACACTGATAATAAATAAATGAATAAATATATATATATATATATATATATATTCTATGTTTAAACACACACAAATATATATAAATTAGGCCTTATCTGTGTGGAGTTTGTATGTTTTCCCTGTGTCTACGTGGGTTTCCTTTAGGTGCCCTGGTTTCTTCTTCCTGCACTCCAAAACACATGCTGGTAGGTTAATTGGCTGCTGAATAAATTAGCCCTAGTCTGTGTGTGTGTCTGTGTTAGGGAAAGTATAATGTGGCTCCAATGGAGCAGGGACTGATGTGAATGTTGAATATTCTCTCTAAAGCTCCACATAATCTTATAGAGCTATATAAAAACCTGTTCATAAAATAATAGTAATAATACTTACATTACATACACACACATAGTATATGGATAGATGTAGATGTGGCAGTTTACATATATTATAAAGAACAATAATACTATGTTACTATATATATATATATATATATATATATATATATATATATATATATATACACACAGCTCAAAAAAATAAAGGGAACACTAAAATAACACATCCTAGATCTGAATGAATGAAATATTCTTATTAAATGCTTTGTTCTTTACATAGTGGAATGTGCTGACAACAAGATCACACAAAAATTATCAATGGAAATCAAATTTATTAACCCATGGAGGTCACCCTCGAAAGTGGTTCTGCAGGTGGTGAGCTGACAAACCCTGGGTGCCAATTCTCCATGGCAACCAGAAATTTGAATTTGGCATTTCTCTCCAAGCAGTTTCAGTGGGCAGAGAATTTGGACCTTAGGGTGACCACTCACAAACAGCAGAAACCCCGAGAATAAACCAATGTGGTTGCAGCATCACCTTTCTGAGGCAGTCAGTGTTGCAGAGGAGAAATTTGGGTTACTTTAATAAGTGAGAATCTAATTAATCATTCTGTATTGTGTATTGTGTAATATGTCTAATACATTTTGTGTTTTATCTACTGTTTTGAGGTTGGGAAAGTGTATTTAAAATCAGGTCGAAGGAGAACACAATTATTTTATAAGATTTACTTTTATCTGAAACTTTACTGTGATAGAAATCACACACACACACACACACACACACACACACACACACACACACATATATATATATATATATATATACCACATATCCAAAATGGAGGCAGCTACAAAATCAGTTTATAAAGTAATACATGTGACCAGTGCACAAGCCAAGGGGAATTTGTACAAAAACAAGACATGTATATATATAAGACGAACATATAAGGAACAAAAAATGTATCAACGTTGTATTAAAATAAGAATGTCCATCAAACGTGTATGTATATGAGTGGATCACTATGTAATCAATAATTGCAACAACTGTCTACATAAGGGTGTGTATAATTCAAAAGTTCAAAATTAGTCCAAATAGTTTGAGATGAATTAAAAAAGTATCCCCTTCCAAGATCTAGTGATCATTCAATAATATCACGTTTCCAGGACTCTTGAATAAGAAAGAAACAAATGAAAATCCTTGCTCCTCAGAGTTGTTTATTAGAGGGTCACTGCGGAGGGAAGGACTTCCCATAGTTGTTATATGTTACTGTTTTTTAGTAAGTCAAAAAATATAAGCGAAAAATAATTTGTAAAATCTAGATCATTGAAGTAAGTAAGATTACAACATTATCGTCTAAGAATACTGGGCCGTATTCAGAGATCTGTTTTCTCTCCGTTTTACGTGCGTATTTTTAAGTACGTTTCAACTGCGCATGCATAGTAACTTTTTATACGCTGTTCATGTAGACTATACGCGCGGAAGTGCCTCACGGACGGACTTGTGAATCGGACGTGGGTAAATGCGCACGGAAAAATACGCACGGAGGAAATAGAAATGGAATGGGCGGGGGAGGCATTTAAATGTACATAGAAATGGGCGGGGGTGAATTTAAAGAAAAGGCGCAATTATAAAGATACGCATGGACACAGGACACATACGCTCGGAAATGGCCACGGAAAGTTACAGCTGGTCTATGGAGGCGGAAGTCTCAGAAGACACGGATTAGCAAGGGGAGTGACTGGGGTTTTGGTGGGTGTTACTTGCTCCGTCCGTGCGTATATTTGCGGACCAATCGCCAGGCGGATCTCTGAATACGCCCCACTAATTTGACACTGGATCTGTCAAGCCCTGAGATAATGGCAGTTCAGTGCATCCAAACTTCGGAGGTGGAAGGCGTCGTAGGTGGGTTTGACACTAGTGTGGAACCATCAGCCCAACTCCATAATCCGCTGCCCCAAGAGGATCATCCTGGAAGTGTGTCGGGTGAGTTAATTGTACAGTTAAACTGTTAAACTGTAACATAATGACAAGTGAAGATTTATTTTGACCGTAATTAAAAAGCTACTTAAGAAAAAGTACTATGCTATGGCATCCCCCACATTTGGCTTTCTTCATTAGATTTTAAGTTAGAGAGACAGGACAGGGAAAAATGTCTTATAATACATAACAATTGTTCCAAAGTGTTTATTTGTGAAATGTTTTTAAGACTTGTTTTTAAAAATCATTTTTATTAAAGTTGATCAAAATCCTTTGGAGCAGGACCTCCCTGATGTTCTAAATGGAGCCAATCACCCTGGACAATTTAGAAGAGGGCGCAGAGGAGGTTGAGGAAGAGGATGAAACAATTTCCCTTCCTGGTGCTTCTGCTGCCGATCAGTCTTTGGAGCATCTGCGCCACCATCTACTGTCCTTCCTGGAGGCTCCAGGGAATCACTGACCCCACGACATCCCTCCACTCCAGACCTGCTTGCACAGTTAACCGTTAACAGTTAACAGTTAACCGAGCAGTGGCCGAACTATCATCTGCCCAGGTCAGCACAGAGCAGCAGAAGATCACACTGGAGAGGATAAGTGAGAGCCTGCAGTGGATCCAGGAGAATCAGGAGTTGTGGATGGAATTGCAGGAGCGCCATCTGCAGTTAAAAGAGAGGAAGGTGAGGGTGCAGGAAGCCCATCTGCAGTTAAAAGAGAGAGAGGTGAGGGTGCAGGAGCGCCATCTGCAGTTGAAGGAGAGAGAGGAAAGGGTACAGGAGCGCCATCTGCAGTTTAAGGAGACAGGTGAGGGTGCAGGAGCGCCATCTGCAGTTGAAGGAGAGGGAGGTGAGGGTGCAGGAGCGCCATCTGCAGTTGATGGAGAGAGAGGTGAGGGTGCAGGAGCGCCATCTGCAGTTGATGGATAGGGAGGTGAGGGTGCAGGAGCGTCATCTGCAGTTGAAGAAAAGGAAGGTGAGGGTGCAGGAGAGGCTTCTGCAGTTAAAGGAGAGGAGGGTGCGCTTACATTCGATGCCTGAGCATTTTCCTGGGATGCTCTCCACAACATCTGCCCTAGCCGTCAAAGCAACATTTCCACAACGCAGGGGGGCATGTAGGGCAGAGACATCTCCAGTAAAAACTGTCAAACATACAGCCCAAAAACAAAATTACATTGGTCTGGTTATCTTTATGTGTCAGTGTGTGTGCTTTGTGGAGTGGGGGGGGGGGTTGTTGTTTTGGGAAATTGGGATTAATAACAATATGCATTATCATTAAAATCATTATCTGAATAACATTCAAACATGTATGTTTCATCTTTAGAAACATCGAAATTTGAACATCTGAAATTGGTGCAAAGGATTAATGGTTGTTGTCCATTATGACGTGTACATATGTAAGGGTCATATTTAAAGGGACACTATGTTGTGTGGACAAACAAGCTAACACACATGTAGTGTAAAGGGGCTTTAAGTAAATTGGAGTCTATGCTGGGATTTACTGTAAGCAGATACATGGTAATAGATAGTGTTAAACATATGCAAGATTCTATACAAGAATGCCAGCACTGGCGTCGAGCTTCACTCTATCTGTCCAACGGGATAGGTATGACTTTTATAGACAATCATTATCAAAAGGCTGATGATGTCACTGCAATCCAATCTTCTGGCATCTGGTTGGTGGATTCCTCTGGTCATCTTAGGGATCCTTTGATGATTGGTCCCTGAAGGGTCTTTTGTTTTCTTGGTAGCATTATTAATATATTACACAGGGTCTACTTAACTTAATACAAAGTACTATGCCACATGGTCTTACACAAAGAAACATAATATCATTAATCTCTCTATCTCTATAACTTGCATGTATTAGATGCGATTGCATAATAAATCATATCATTACTAATACAACATGAAATGCTACATTATAAATCTAAACATGACAATAATACAATCTCAAACAAAACAGTTGAATAATGACTCATGTAAATAAAACACATCTCTAGTAACATAGAACACATGTTATATAAACATACATATTACATAGTTATGGATTCGGCACTGGGAATATAAAAATATCATCGAGTGTAAAGATGACCACGCACATGGATGTGTATCTACGCATATCGTCATATGAGCACGCGCGTAGCTACACTTGGTTGCGTATTCACGCACATTTCCCGCCGCGCGTATTCTTTTGTTCTTATTTATTCGCACGCAATAAATAGTTTTAATTTCAACACATAGGTCAGGTAGCCTTTAGGACAAAGTTTCATTGCATTTTCAATACTACACAAAGCTGGACATGTACATAATATAACCTAAAAATGAAAAAACATTCATGCAAGTACAGTATGTCTGCCACACATATTTCATAAACGCGGTTATGTACTGTGAAGTGGAGGCCGATGTTAGAGTTATCTCTGAAACAACACTGACAGCATCATACCAAAAGTGTGCAATAAAAAACCATAGCATAATGAACAGTAAACGCCACAAAGAAAACTTTACTCTTTTTGTAACACATACCAAATATCAAAATAAAAAACCACTGCAAAACAAACGACTATAGATGACAAGCAAATCTAAAAGTAAAAAAACAACACAATAAAAACTTTTAAACAAGTTCAGCATAAACAAAAGCTACAGTTTGCAAGCTAAATACATCAGATGAAGAACATATTTTAAACAGACAACAACAAGGTATAGAGACAAATGTGTGTAAGAGGTATGTATGACTGCAGGAGAAACAGCTGCTGAACACCTCTGTACCTACTCTCTACGTTAGAGTTCAACCAAAAATTAAACAGATTTGCAACCAGGGCAAATGTACAGTGCGTCACTCAGCGCTGACTTTTCTGTATGCATAAACAGTAATAGGTGTATTGCAGGGATAAAAATATTCATAAACGTTGCTTTATATTCTATACAGCACACCTGGGCCAATCAAACCACAATAATGTTAGCATAGAACTTTTTTCCTGTCTTAAACCTTAGAACACCTAAGAAAATAAGCAGTCAGAATTCTGATATAAATATCAAATACTCTGTATGGATGCACAAAAAGAAAATATATATATATATGACAGTGCTATGTTTCTTTTAAACAACCATATATCCGATAATAAGGCAGTTGGTTACTGCACCCTTCAGTAAAAAAAACAACAATATGATATTACTGTTTTTCCTCTGTGAGGATGCAGCATCAACAATGTGAGTGATATTTACACCTTTATATACATATATATATTGTTGTAATATATTACACAAGGAAATTTGTTTTCTGTTTATCCTTCTGTATCACCATTATTGGAGAATTACTGGAACAATTGAAGATCTCCATAATAGAAATTTCCTAAAAAGACTAGCAGGAATCCATCACCAATTTATATAAAGGAGGGTACAGAAGACTTCACTATCAAAACATCTAAGATATGCATCAAGCCCAAGGGGCTTTAATGTGAGTGTACTACTTTGTGAATTATTATCTGAACTTGTTTGAAATTAAATTTTTTCTTTTTTCTCTGTATGTCTTGCATGTTTCTTCAAAATAACGGAGCATAACAACATTCAACATAAAACAGATGAAATAACAGAAACAGAGACTTTACTACTTTTTGTTAAACATCATTTTATTGAACGAATATCAACAACATTCTGTAATATAATTAGAAGCGCACAAAAGTTTCACTCAACCATTTACCACATTTACATTTAAGGACATCTGTCCTTGATGTTTTAGGGAGAATAATAGGATTCCTCGTTATACTTAGTGCAGCTCTTTAAAGTGGTGGCGCTATAGAAGAGGTTATAATTACCCTTTTTTCTTGATGAATAGTGCCCGTCTGACTTTGATACAGTCTAGTGATAAGATAGTCCCAACTTAATAATAAAACCAGGTCCAAAAGATCAGTCTTATGCTCGAGATCTAAATTGGCGTGGTACTGAGACACATGCCGCTTGCCGCACAGTGGCCGAACGCTTCTAACCCCTTCTTATCCTCCAGATACACAGAGGCAGCGGATAACACAGAAGGGAAGAGGGACACAGTACCATATAGTAATGTGGCTGGAAGTGTTGTCCATTACTGTCGGTGCTGCTCATGATCTCAGCTGGGCATAGTCTCTCTATCCTCTGTGCTTCTGTGGCCGTTCTTCTTTTTAGCCCACCGCTGGGTTTCCTGTCTGTTTGCTGTGGCGGTTGATTCCTATTGATATTTATATCAAAATTCTGACTGCATATTTTCTTAGGTGTTCTAAGGTTTAAGACAGGAAAAAAGTTCTGTGCTAACACTATTGTGGTTTGAAGGGCCCAGGTGTGCTCTATAGAATATAAAGCAACGTTTATGAATATTTTTATCCCTGCAATACACCTATTAATGTTTATGCATAAAGAGAAGTCAGCGCTGAGCGACGCACTGTACATTTGCCCTGGTAACAACAAGGTATTGCAACAAACATGGTCAAAAAATGGTTTAGCAAAATAACAATCATTTCAATAAATGTTTGCAAAACAAGACAACATTTTAGGCAAAAATATTTATATAAAATAAACAAAAACACATTCGGGCATAATGCAAAAAGTTTACAATAAAAAAAAACTTTCAATGTTGAAACATAACTTCCAAACTTTAACATAAAAACACAACAAGAAAAATCAAAAAAGATCACCATGTTAAATTGCTAAATAAAATGGCATAGCACCAGCTAATTAAGTAGATGAAGCTTTTATTGTGTGAATTAAAGGGTCTGATTGAGAGTTTGACAGTAGGGATAAAACAGGTATTAAGCTGGCCATACGCTAGGACGATTATTGGTCTCAGCAGGGAGGGGCCTGATAAACGGACGAAATATCCTGTTATCGGCACCATACACCTCCTCTGCTGGGACCGATAATCCTAGAAGAACAGGAGGGTGCAGGGCTCTCGGTGCTGCTGGATATCTATGTACAAAGCATGACTTCAGCTGATCCCTGTCTGTACTACTCCCATATCTATGTACTATGTTGCTCTGACAGCTTTTTAAGGTATACCTTCAAGACCAAATAAAGACCAAATAATCATACAAGAGTGTTTCTGGTGCATTAATTTGGTGTTTGAAAAATTGATCTTGGCCAGTAACTACAGCGATTATTTTCCTGATCACCCGATAATTGGGTGATCGGGTTGATAATCGCTCTAGTTTATGGCCATCTTAAGTGTACAGTTTGGCTAAAGCATTGTGTAAAGTAAGGAAGCTAATTAATTTTAAATCTTATGCATGCAGGGAAAATATTTATCTTTTACACATGGAACTCAATTCATAGCTTAATGCACTGCATAGCACTATGTTTAATCTATAAATTAGAGAGGATCTAAGAAACATCGGGGCTGACTCAGAGTTTGGGAGTAAGGGCAAAATAGGTGCAAGTGTACAGCTCGGCTCAAGGGGTGCTAATTGATTTTAAATAATTTTTCATGGGAAAAAATTTTACTTTTGCACATAGAACTTAAAAACTGCATAGCTTTCCATAAATCAATAAAATAGAGTTGATATAAATAGCTTCGCCTCTCAATTCTAATTCTGATTTCACAATTCAAAATTGCCTCCCCTTGCAGTTCAACATGGTATTGTTCAGGTCTGCACCTAATAAGAAGGTGTAAGTGCAGCTCTGAATAAGTCCCAAAAAAAACACATGCATTCATTAGAAACACACAGCAGCTGTGGGTTGAACAAACAGAAAAGCATGACGCCTAGACTGACCGCTAACCATACAGATGTCTACTTAAGCTTGGTAGAGGGTATTCTTATCTTTGTTCGTGCGTATGTTAGTTTCCGCAAGGCTTTTCCTAACTGTGAATCTTCCTAAGTCTTGAGGAACGCCCATACTGTACATAAGTAGCCCGAGTGCTGCTCATTTGCATTAAGAGTCTTGCTCCTCTAGCCACGCCTGCGGAAGCCATTCTGTTACAAAACTTGAATCATTAAATCAAGTCATGGTTTCTGTGCGTAGTTTTGAGTTCATGCGCAATTTAACTGTTCTTAAAAATACGCACAGAGGGCCCAATTCAATTAGTTAAAATCGTTCGCCGGCGTATTTTTTACGCAATTTTTTTTAAAATTACGGGCGATATTTTTTTTTTGCTATTCAATAGTTTTTTTGCGTAAAAAATATGCTGTTTTTTTTACGATATCGTTATTTAAAAATCCGCCCCTATGAGAGGTGCAGATTTTTAACGCTGCCCTATCTTGTGCCCCAACAGGGCATGCTGATGCTTGTAGAACTACAAGCATCAGCATGCCCATGGATGCCAGGGACCGCTGCGCAGGTGCCTAGGTTAAAAAAAAACCTTTTCTGAACGTCGCATATCACCTCCTGCTAGCAGGAATTACCCGGCGCTAATGACAGGTTATTAGCCAGCCTGAAATATTGTGAGAACATTATTTCAGACACTAGCCAATAACCAGTCATTAGCGCCGGGTACTTCCTGCTAGCAGGAGGTGATTTGCTTAAATGCTAACACAATTGTTAGCTGTGTGTACTTACACAATTGTTATCTGTGTGTACTTACACAACTGTGTACTCACTTCTGTGTTCTGGTCTGAATTGGGTTCACCTGCAGGAGCACGTGCTTATCATACATTAACTTAATTGCTGCACCCTCTCCTTCCCTCGAAACACTCTTTAAATGCAAGCAGTCACAATAGCCCTGTGGAATGTAAAGACATATGCAAGTCAACGTAAGACGCATCTGAAAGGGCCAGTATAGATCTTTAGCTTAATCCTCCTATTCAAATGCAATTAAAAGATAAAGTACCAACTACAAAGTATATGTGTAAGTTGTGGGTATATAGATGATTATTTCCCTAGACAAAGGAGACGAAACGCGTGTCGGAAGTAGAGCCTGAAGTGCACCAGGACCATACCGCCAGCATGCCACCCAGCACCACTTAATAGATAGCACAGGGATACATACGTACCCAGAAGAGGGAAGATCGGCAGTGAGGCTGTTAGATGGATAGGGTCAGCTTCCTTGTATTAGATTAGGGTGCTTGGCATACGTGCTTGTGATTTTGCAGATGCACGTGGATCCTCTGTGACATATGGAACATGGCACCTGGTTTCTATCGGCTAACTATCTAACATAATGCTTGAAACACCTTGTAATTTGCTATAATATGTTGAAGACCATGCATGTTTATATAATTTGAACCTGTTGTTGCCAGTCACCGGGGAAATGTCAACACGTGCTTTATAATGCTGGTGCTTTTGGAAAGTTCTGTATATATTTCACAAACCCCTTTTATAGTTATCTTATTTTAAAAGGAATTAATAAAATTGATATGTTTTATGATTTGTGACTGAGGCATTAATTTGGCGTTTACTTGAGTGGCAATTCATTGTAATTCATTGTAAAAAACCCCTTGGGTTTATTAAGTTGTGGAACATGGGGCCATATTCAGACTTAATAACGTTTGCAAGCATACGCAGGCCGCGTGCGTAAGTTGGTGGTTTTTAGCATGCACCCAGCAGATGTTACGCGTTGGAATTAAGCTCTTTACGTAGAAAAATAAGTAATGTGGGTGGACGGAGGCATTTACATTAAACAGTATGGGCTGGGTCTATGTACGTTCGGATGGAGAAGTTAAGATAAGACTATGCCACATGGAAGTCAGCTAAATTCTGTCCATCAGAGGGGAGGGTCATGGCAGTGCCCTTGCCACATAAGTGCAGACTTTTGCTATTTTGTGCGTATTTAAAGCACTCTTAGGACCTGATTCACACTTAAGAATCTTCTTAAAATAAGAACTTAAAGTCACACCTGGGCTAAACCATGTTGATTGCAGGGGAGTCATACTTCATCTGTTGCAAACAGTACTAGTGTTGAGAGGTAATATTTCCCAGCCCAAGTCTAAATAACAGTGTAATAGTAAAGCGGGTCAGTATCTGTTTTCAGTAAGCAATTCAAAGATAAATCCCTGCATGCAAAGAATACAATTAACTTGACTCCCCCCGAAAACAACATGGTTTTGCCCAGGAGTGACTTTAAGTTCTTATTTTAAGAAGATTCTTAAGTGTGAATCAGGTCCTAAGAGTGCTTTAAATACGCACAAAATAGCAAAAGTCTGCACTTATGTGGCAAGGGCACTGCCATGACCCTCCCCTCTGATGGACAGAATTTAGCTGACTTCCATGTGGCATAGTCTTATCTTAACTTCTCCATCCGAACGTACATAAACCCAGCCCATACTGTTTAATGTAAATGCCTCCGTCCACCCACATTACTTATTTTTCTACGTAAAGAGCTTAATTCCAACGCGTAACATCTGCTGGGTGCATGCTAAAAACCACCAACTTACGCACGCGGCCTGCGTATGCTTGCAAACGTTATTAAGTCTGAATATGGCCCCATGTTCCACAACTTAATAAACCCAAGGGGTTTTTTACAATGAATTACAATGAATTGCCACTCAAGTAAACGCCAAATTAATGCCTCAGTCACAAATCATAAAACATATCAATTTTATTAATTCCTTTTAAAATAAGATAACTATAAAAGGGGTTTGTGAAATATATACAGAACTTTCCAAAAGCACCAGCATTATAAAGCACGTGTTGACATTTCCCCGGTGACTGGCAACAACAGGTTCAAATTATATAAACATGCATGGTCTTCAACATATTATAGCAAATTACAAGGTGTTTCAAGCATTATGTTAGATAGTTAGCCGATAGAAACCAGGTGCCATGTTCCATATGTCACAGAGGATCCACGTGCATCTGCAAAATCACAAGCACGTATGCCAAGCACCCTAATCTAATACAAGGAAGCTGACCCTATCCATCTAACAGCCTCACTGCCGATCTTCCCTCTTCTGGGTACGTATGTATCCCTGTGCTATCTATTAAGTGGTGCTGGGTGGCATGCTG
The DNA here is from genome assembly GCA_011038615.1 of Limnodynastes dumerilii. NCBI lineage: Eukaryota > Metazoa > Chordata > Amphibia > Anura > Limnodynastidae > Limnodynastes > Limnodynastes dumerilii. The sequence goes on along the minus strand of WWET01003711.1, from coordinate 84,066 downwards.
GCGGTATGGTCCTGGTGCACTTCAGGCTCTACTTCCGACACGCGTTTCGTCTCCTTTGTCTAGGGAAATAATCATCTATATACCCACAACTTACACATATACTTTGTAGTTGGTACTTTATCTTTTAATTGCATTTGAATAGGAGGATTAAGCTAAAGATCTATACTGGCCCTTTCAGATGCGTCTTACGTTGACTTGCATATGTCTTTACATTCCACAGGGCTATTGTGACTGCTTGCATTTAAAGAGTGTTTCGAGGGAAGGAGAGGGTGCAGCAATGAAGTTAATGTATGATAAGCACGTGCTCCTGCAGGTGAACCCAATTCAGACCAGAACACAGAAGTGAGTACACAGTTGTGTAAGTACACACAGATAACAATTGTGTAAGTACACACAGCTAACAATTGTGTTAGCATTTAACCTTCCAAATGCAACACAATAAAGCGCTCGCACAAAATATAACCACCATTATCACTATGCATTACAGTAAAGTAGCCTTATATTTGGGTCACTGCTGGGAAAGGGAATGTATTTTGGAATGAAGGGGTATTGTATTTGGCTGTTCTGTGTCCATATTGGCAGAAACTATTGGGTTTCTGTAGGTGTCAGTGGAGGTAGGAATGGAGGGTAATCCAGCTGTATTTAACCAGTTTGTGGTGTATTGCTTAAATATACGAACAATAGCACAATAGTGGTACACACTGGGTTACCTGTACACAACATTATGTAGGGTATTGCAGGAATAGTGTACATACAGTATTGGCAGTAGTGGTATGCAGGCACAGTATACATACTGACTGTCTGCCAATATCATCATCCACTTCCTCCCCATCAGCAAACTGAAAGCGAGGAGACAGGTCTCCAACTTCTTTCCAACAGTCCATATGCAACGTATTGTTTTTGCATAATGACTCAGAGTAGTAGTTACATTCAGGTCTTTATAGCATCTAAACCTTTAATAAGTTGTATGTGCTCTTAGTAAGTTCAGGATGCATTCGTTTTTACTTTCCAGCCTAGATCAGGCTCTAAGAATCACCTGTAGAATTTGCCAATGTTTGAATGGTGTCTCTTATTCTCTATGATCTGTAACACCTGCTCTACAGGTGTTGTCAGCGCATGCAATGGGATTTTTTTGGTCCAACACCCGGAGAGTCATATGTTAGCCTGGCTTTCTCTATGGCAACCAAAACATGATATCTCAGGTTAACCCAGGCCATATTGGTTTAACATTGCAGCTACTGGGACCACACAGAACTTGTGTTCACTATTTATCATTGTTTAGTGTCTTTGGGCTTTTTATCCAATAGAACACTGGCTTCAGAAGTGTCTTTGCTTGTGGTCCAGGACAGACCATGTAGGATGCAAGAAGAAAACAGCAGCAGTCAGAGCACAGGAAACAGCTGCCGAGCTTATTATGTTGAAACAGTATATTTATAAGAATTGGGAGCAATGGTTTAGAGATTCTTATGTTGAAACAATATGGTTAAAAGCCTCTGGGAATAGAGGTCAGTTTAACCCTTAGTTAAAAAAAATTTCTTTAAGATTCTATTACAACATAAAAAGATAATTTGTGGCTTCCCATAACTAGAATACATGTAGTTGCAGGGATGTAAGAGCATTTCTAGTTTGGGGGGCAAGATATATATATTTTGCCCCCACCCCCTGATTCAATCCAACTACATTTATAAATCATACTTTATTACTGATAAAAAATGTTATTACTTTATATAATTATTTTTCAAGCAGTATCACAATATTTAATATAAATATGCTATATATGTCCCCTCTATAATCCCCAATAAAAAAGCTCTCTGTTACTCCTCAATTGTGGTCAAATTGTCACTCATAAACGGGATGCATCTGACAAAATCAGGACTAACAATCTTTGTTAGGAGGCATAGAGAGACCTGTTATGGGGGATAATTTGAGGGTCTGGTATGAAATGTTATCAAGATGTCAACAGGTCAAAATGATGTCAGGTCAAAATGTTGACAGTTGAGTATTATACAGATCCAGTCCTACGTACACTAGCCACTGACGTAAAATCGCCCATTAGTATTTATTGCGCATGCTCACGGTAGGTGTTACACCACGTAACTCTGAACGTAGGTACCATCAGCGTAAGTATGAATGAAGGGGCGGGTTCATCCACACCTGTAGTTACGTTTGGTAGGCGGGGGGCATTTAAATCATACAGTATGGGCCGGGTTAGGCTGTTACATACCTGAATCCATTACGTACATCAGAAGTTACGCTTTGAAAAGTTAAGGTAGGGTTTGGAAAGCGTAAAATGGCCAAAGTATGTACGAGCAAGGGAAGTGCCTAGGGGAGTGTACATAAATACGCTAGCGTAAATACATTACGCAATATAACGTAAAAAGCACTTAGGTCTGGATCTACTCCTATGTTAGTATTTGATTGCAACGTCTGTAAACTTAATGTAATGCAGGCGGCTTATAAAAAAAAAAGCTTCAGAAATGTTATAATATAAATGTAATATATATGTAACACTAACATAATACTCAAACATCAAGAATTTGACTATCAACATAACAACTGGCAAGGGTTTAAATATGGAACCTATACATTTTTACTTATCTCTGTGTTATTGGCCCTTCCTGCTGTCTGCATATAAATGCTGTATGATAATGGTATTAAAGGCAAAATGTACAATATTTATGATAATATTTGATTATATATTTATTGAAATATCTGAATTACACAGAACTACACAGAACAATGTATACTAGTCTTATAAATGAATTACACCAATAGACTTCAAAGTCATTAAGTATAACAAAATAATCAGGATAGCATTTGCAAAAATATCAAAGTATGGGTCTGTATGCATTAAGAGGAAAAGCATATAATATATATTGACTAAAAAGGACCACCCACTATCAAACTTATCCTAAACACTCTGCCAGAACTTTCATCCCTCCTGAGTTTTTGATCATTAGAACTTATTAGCACACATTCATATGTATATACAGTGTGCAAGAGTAGCACAATATAATTTAAGTGCACAAAAGTTGGAGAGAGAAAGGGTAGCTGATAAATGCATTCGCCTCCCATAGGAGGTGGTAGAGCCTAACACAGTGGAACAGTTTAAGTATGATTTGGATCAATATAAGAATATCCTAAGTCTACTCTAAATTAAGAATCAAATATGGTCTAGAGTCTGTATGATATAACTAATATAACTAAAAAAGTAAATGTAACAGGGCAGACTGAATGGGTCACATGGCTCTTACCTGCCATCACTTTCTATTTCTATATTTCTAGGAGAATAGAACCGTGGAACTGGTCCTATATCTCAGTTAACAAGTGTATTCTTTAGTCACTGGTTATTAGTAGACAACATATAGTTTTAAAATGAACAAGTTCTTATTTATAAAAAAAAAATAATTAGATATTGGGCCAGATTCAGAGATCCATTTTTGAGGAAAGTTCCATGTGTATTTTTAGTATTGGATCAATTACGCATGTGTAGTAAGTTTAGGTACGTAATTTACGTTGACTACACGCCCGGAAGTGCCTAATGGACGTATATTTGAATCGCACTTGGGGACATACACACGGAAATCAGATATACGGGAAAATTAACATAAAAGTGTGTGGAGGAGGCATTTTAAATGAGCGCATGGAGGCGTGGTTATCAAGAATCGCACGGACGGATAACGCACACAGAAAGATCAAAATGGTCTATAGACTTGCAAGTCACAGACCGCATGTCCGGGAGAGGGGAGTGTCGGGGTTGTTGGTGGGTGTTTCCTTGCTTCGGCCGTGCGTATAACTGCGTGCTTTTAAAAAACGGATCTCTGAATAAGGCCCATTATTTTGTTTAGGAATGATTTGTTTTAAAGACATCTTTGGTTTATTAAATACCTTTCTTTATATTTGATTGAAAGACTAAATATTACAGGTTATTAATGTGTCCATGTAAACATCTTTTTATATATTATTACTATTTATATGTGTTGTTCAAACTGTTAGAAATGTTTTACAATGTCCTTAACTGAAGTTATTATCGACCTTCAAAATGTCATCCAATTAGTGACAGGAACAATGTAGAAAGGACTGTGCACAACTTTCTCTGAGGAAGTGAAGAGCTTGGCATGTGGTTGGTTGGTAACCCCGCTGATATCTAAGGAACATTAGACGTTACATCCTTCTTATTTGCATATGTAACCATCAGTTCCAGATCTTGCAATGATAATGTTCTGCTAATCGTATTTGGCAGCATGAGTGGGATGTTATAGGTCTATTATTGTTATAGAATGTCAATGGTAGATAGATCTGTGAAGTTTATGGGGTAGATCCAGAACTACGTTTGCCGTACGTTTATTCGCGTAGCGTATTTTCGTGTGCGGAAATTCTATACACTCCCCTAGGCACACCCCTTGAACGTATGTATTTTGTCAAGATACGCTTTCCAAACCCTACCTTAACTTTTGCCAACGTTACCACAGTGATCCGCACACGTACGTATGGGCAACACGTATTTACGCAGCTAAGCACGCCCATACTGTACACTTTAAATACAAACTCCCGCCTACTGAACGTATTTCAGACGTATTTTGGACTCACGTAAAATTGGCACGCCCACACGTAAGTATTTACATGACACATACGTAAATGGCCCATACTTTCACAATTACGATACGCTCGTGAATGGCCCATACGTTCACAATTACGCTACGCTATTGAGCGTATTTTCTATGGTGCGCATGCGCAGTACTTACAAATAGGCGATTTTACGTCTCCGCCACGCGTAAATTCGTTTACAAGCGTTGTTCTGGATCATGCCCTATGTTTGTATCTAGGGGCCAGATCCATATCCACACACACATTACGTGCGTACGTGGGTCTGTAAGTACAATCATGTAGCGGGGAGTATACGCTCCCTGCACTCCCCACTCTCGGTAGTAAATCTGGACACTTTCGTGTCCAGATTCCTACCTTAAATATTATGACTAAGCCTGCGATCGTAAGGCCATAGTCATAACAGGGTTTCCCCCGCCCCAGACCCCTAATTTACATGTCTACCTCTGCCTTTACCGCGCAGATACGAACAGCAGCGGAAATTAGTGTTCAGCCTCTTTTGCTTTAAGCCAAGCATATGTAACAAAGTTATGTACGCCTTTCGGTACGCACGCGTACCATGTTTGTGCGCATGCACATATGTTACGTGACAGGGAATTCATGCACCCAGCGTGCGTAATTCCCCTGTCATAAGGAATCAGGATCTATCCTCTAGGTGAGTTCCAGAGCAACAAAAAAATGCCCCCATTACCATTAGCCAGTAACTAACCTGGCATTCTATCAGTAATATAAAATGCTGAAATATTAGTTACACACATTTGCAAATATATGAACGAGATCCTAAGTTCCAATTCTAAAGCTGTCTATAAATTAATATTACATAAGTCTGGATAGGTCGAGCACAGTGGCAGATCTACGGTTTTGGGTCCCTGAAGCAATAGGGCAACATCCATCAAGGTCCAAAGGTCCAAATGGCAGAGAACAGGGTGGTGGGGAGGAGTCCTTGAATATGGACCATACAGTGAGCCCCTTCACCACCAGCAATGAGGTCTACGTAACCGCTGTTATCGTCTTCAATGCACACAGAGACAGTGGCCCAGATCCAGGCGGAGCTAAGCGCAAATGTAACCTCATGCAACCAGCACATGGAAGCATGGCGCAGGGTGCATGAGACACAGATGTATGCCACATAGGAAACGGGCACACAGCAGTTACACTGTATCTGAAGCCAGTAAAAACTGTTATAATACAGACAACAGTTCAGATGATATTGGAACAGAATAAATGAAAGAATTATTTTTTTTTTTAATAAAATTAGATAAATAAATAAAAACATGCAATTTTTTAAAACTGTATATTTTACAGAATTAATAGCAACACTAAACAGCAGCAGCGATTTCACAATTATATATATGATTTTCCAGGTTGAAATGTAAAGAAAAGTTATCAATAACTGTGGATATGTTTATTATGTATGGAGGGACAGTGGATATGTTTATTATATATGGAGGGACAGTGGATATGTTTATTAAATATGGAGGGACAGTGGATATGTTTATTATATATGGAGGGACAGTGGATATGTTTATTATATACGGAGGGACAGTGGATATGTTTATTAAGTACAGAGGGACAGTGAATATGTTTATTATATACGGAGAAACAATGGATATGTTTATTATATATGGAGGAACAGTGGATATGTTTATTATATACGGAGGCACAGTGGATATGTTTATTCTATACGGAGGGACTGCGGATATGTTTATTATGTACGGAGGGACAGTGGATTTTTTTTTTAGGCATGGAGGGGTGGTATTCTTAATTTAATATGAACGGGGACATTAAATATTTGATTTTAAATGTAAGGGGGACAATATGTATGCAGCAGCTTACAGTACTAAAAGGTGCAGCATGCCCTGCAATACATGGGCATGCTGTGCCTTCTAGTACTATATGCCGCAGCATGCTAAGAGTAAATTGCATGCCGCGGCAGGGTTTTAACTATGGTAAAGCACAGTTAGATAGATATTTACACATTTAAACAACTTATTTTATGTTTTTTTAAATAAGGGACACAATGGGTTGCGATTTTATAAGGGTTCATTCACAGCAATTACAGCATTAATCATGGTGAATAAAGCCTTAAAAAATCACTACACATCGTTGTGGTTTAAAAATCTTCAGTAAAAATTGCCTCTTATCAAATCTGGCCCCTGGACTGGGGACACATCTCTCTATTCTGTGCCCGGCTGGATCACAAGAGCCATCCTCTGGTCGGAGCTGTAGCTATAAACCCCCCTGTGCAGACGTAATTTATCTATTAGGCACATGAAAATCTGATCCATGGTTATTACAAAATACCTTGGCTTTTTTATTTGTACTTCTTTAAAGTTTCCCTTCCTCAAGTTAATTCCTCTTTGCTTTGTCTATACTCGCCTCTTACTGTTTTTACTGTAAGTCTATGCTGTAATCCTTGCTCCACTTCAATGTATTTATAAAAATGTTTAGGAAGAAACTTTAAGGAACAGAAAATGAGTCTAATGATAAAAAGCAGATTAAAGCTGACAAAACACAACATTAAGAGTAAGAAAGCAACAGATTACAGTGTTTACATCTATGCACCATCTCTGATAGAGAGACTGACATGTAGGGTCACAACATGGAGGAGACAAAGGAAACATTTCCATCTGGGAAAATCCAATTTGACGTTACAGTTAGTGGATAATTGTCTACAGATAATTAACTTCAGGAAAAGTATTGCAATTGTAGTTCAAAATTGTGATCAACAAACCATAACGTTTTACTCACTGCAGAAATAATATTATTTTTAGCCCAACTCTGAAACTTGATCTATAGCAGACAATGAGCTATTTACATACATCCAACAACAGTAACAATCTGGATGGAGACAGTTAAATTTATTCCTGATCCAGACCTATGGGCACCCTGGGAATTATGGCCGCCGCAGCCGTAATTTCCCTGTTATGAAGGTTGTGCACATGCGCACAACCTTAATACGGCGGCGTAATGGCCGTAACTATAGTTACGGCCGCCGGCTGTTTACCAAAAGGGGGCTTCCCCCCCCTTACGCATGCCGTATCTCTGCCTTCAAGGCAGAGATAGGCATGAAAATTAGGGAACGGGGTGGAGGAAGCCCCGCCACGATCAGCAATGCGGTCTTAAGGCCGCAGAGCTGATCGTAATAGTTAGGGTAGGAATCTGGACACGTAAGTGTCCAGATTTCTGCCCACCAGCGGGGAGTGCACAAGGCGTACACTCCTCGCTACGATGACGGCCGTACAGACCTCGGGCAACCATAAGGCGCCAGTAGGTCTGGATCAGGCCCAATGTGTATTATCATTATAGACATAAAGTCTATGGAGTAAAAAAATGTGTGTGATTATGATTGCACTGCTCTTTAAATGTATCAGTGAATCTCAATGACCTCACTTTCAGTTGTCATAGAAGGATGACACATCGGTCAAGTGGACTGGTACATTTTATCACCAACACTATAAATACAGTTGTTATAGATTTTTGGTTTGTTTATTACTTTACTTCATTTAAAATAAGAGGCCTAGAAGTCTATTTGCATTTTTTTATTACTTATACAATCTAGGTTGGTATTTGTTATAGCTTTTATTAAAACTGTTCTTGCAATCGTTAGTATTCTCTTACCTTTTGATCAATCAACAGGAATGTATAAATCACCTAGGGTACTACTGGACATCCTGGAAAATCCTGATCACAGATGGTTGCATATGGGGACACATAAAGATAAGGGACACATCCTGATCACCCCTAGAACACAGGAAAGACCTAACTGTATCCAAAGAAGCAGCCGTTTCAAAGACATTTGGAATTATCAAATTATCTGTCAACATGACAACCAGATAAATATTATGTTAGAAAATATGTCATGCAATATGTCCTGCAATGTAACAGCGTCATGCATAGCTCGGATGATGATGCTCTGATTATATTTTTTATCCTTAATCTCTGTTTCCTTTACCTTTTTCTATAATGTAAAACATTGTTTTATTTTGAAAGCAGCATTTTGATTGGAGAATCTCTTAATTTCAGCTTGAACACTGTGGACAGAGGTACATTTAATTTGTAAACTATTTCAGCAATAATAAATAATGATAAATAATCATTGTCAGATGTGTTATTGTCACCATAATAACCAAAACCAATTTTATAGAAGTGCAAATTTAGTATTAGGCCAAGGCATGGGGGGTTAGGGTTAGGCTGCAGGGCATGAAGGGTTAGGGTTAGGCTGTGGAACATGGAGGATTAGGGTGGTGCTATCTAACACCCCTTTCACATCACACTCAAAAACCTGGGGTTTTGCTGTTAGACCGGGTTGAGATGTGATGATAAAGGTCCTGGGGTCCTCTTCCTGTGTCTAATGACCTGGGAATTGAACCCAGGAGCAAAGAAGGGTTTTTCCTAGGTCTAACCTGGGTAGGGGTGCAGTGTGAAAGGTGCGACCCGGGTTTTTCAACTATGGCAATAGTAAACAAATCTTTCGCTGGGAGCCACACGCCGCCCATCACACTGTCAGGGCAGATACCAGGTCCCAGAATTTCCCGGGTCAACCCTGCAGTGTGAAATGGATCATTCCAGGGTCTGTGATCCTGCAATATGGCAATATCCCAGGTTATTGGGTTGTAAAATGTAAAAGGGGTATAAATGGAGATTGCTATTCACCTGCCATACAATGGTGTATCAGAAACCGACCATCATCCTGGAAAACCACACCCCAGGAATAATACTTTGCTTTTACTTATGGCACACAGATACTTAGCAGGTTTACTATCACACTGTTCTTTAGACTTGGTCTAGCATAGATCACCTCTCATCTCTAATACTGTACAGATTAAATTTGCCTCCCTGCAATTCATCATCGTTTTGCCCATGTTTCTGTGGTATTCCTCTTATTTTATATGTCTGATTTTAGTCCAATACAACAACAGAAAGTCTACTTAGAATGTTATATAATTAGAGGACATATAGTGTAATGCTGCATATATAATGCACAATACTGACTAGTGATAGACCACTAAGGACTTATACTCTGTGGAAACCAGAGAAAGTGCTGACATTTAACATAACCACTAATATGTTCATGATAAACAAAACAAACTCCAAATATATACTGACAGTTAAACCTCAATTCAGGAAACATACATTCCTATGTCCCACATGCACGCCAGTGATATATTGTGACATCCAGCTGTTATCACCCTGAAATTTACTGCCTTTTAATATTTTCACTGTTGAATCTCTAACATGTTTACATACTGCGCCTTCCAAATGCTGCTCGTGTTATCTAGCAGCTTTTAACAACAGATCACTTTGATTCACATTATGTTTTGTGGGCAGCACGATGGCTCAGTGAGCTCATGAGTTCGATTCCTAGACTAGGACTTATCTGTGTGGAGTCTTTATGTTCTCCCCGTGTCTGTGTGGGTTTCCTCTGGGTGCTCCAGTGTCCTACTTCACTCCAAAAAGATGCTGGTAGGTTAATTGGCTGGTGTGTGTGTGTGTGTGTGTGTGTGTTTGTGTGTGTGTGTGTGTGTGTGTGAATTTAGGATGTAACTCCAATGGTACAGGGTCTGATGTGAATGTGAAATATTCTTTATAAAGTGCTATGTAATCTGATAGCGCTATATAAAAACCTAACAATAAATAAAATAAATATACATTTTTACTAGCACTCCCTATAGTCCTTCTACACATAAAAACCCAATGGNCCCCTCAAAAAAAAAACCCCAGGGGGGGGGGGGGGGGAAGCACACTCCCTGGTTCTCTATTTGCATCTGTGGACACCACAAGCTAATTCCACCAATGCCCTAAATAATATTTTTTATATAACTTTTTAATACAATTTTTTTACAGTTTTATATTTATAAAACCCAACACATAGAAATGCTGGTTAAACACATTAAAAATGTATAATTAAGTTAATTTAAAATGCACATTAGTTTTCCATTTTCCCCGAGTACATACAGTATGTGAATAAGCCTAGCAACTATGGGGTAGATCCAGAACTACGTTTGCCGTACATTTATTACGTTACACTCCCCTCAGCACACCCCTTGAACGTACGTATTTTGTCAAGATACGCTTTCCAAACCCTACCTTAACTTTTGCCAGCGTAACCGCAGTCATACGCACACGTACGTATGGGCAACACGAATTTACGCAGCTAAGCACTACAGTACATACGCACACGTACGTATGGGCAACACGAATTTACGCAGCTAAGCACGCCCATACAGTACACTTTAAATACAAACCCCCCCTGCTTCACGTATTTCAGACGTATTTTGGACTCTTTTGGACTTTTTGGGACGTAAAATTGGCACGCCCACACGTAAGTATTTACGTGACACATATGTGAATGGCCCATACATTCACAATTACGCTATGCTATTGAGCGTATTTTCTATGGTGCGCATGCGCAGTACTTACAAATAGGTGATTTTACGTCTCCGTCACGCGTAAATTCGCTTAGAAGCGTTGTTCTGGATCAGGCCCTATGAGATTATTTTATTGTAACTACTGTGAGTTCCCCTCATTATAGTGACAATAACCTCTAAACTAGTCTTTCCAGGGCAGAATTTCTTAAGGAGAATGCCTACACACCCCCATCACCCCTCTCCCCAGGTATACAAGGATTTTTATACACCCCCTAAAAGAGTGGTTGAAGTGGAAATTTAAACATGGCGGTATGGACATACAGAAGTGGTTGTATGGACATGTAGAAGTCGCAGTATGGACATTTAGAAGTGACGGTATGGACATTTAGAAGTGGTGGTATGGACATTTAGAAATGCCTGTATGGACATTTAGAAATGGCAGTATGGACATTTAGAAGTGGCGATATGGACATTTAGATGTGGGGTTATGGACATTTAGAAGTGGTGGAATGGACATTTAGAAGTGGCGGTATGGACATTTAGAAGTGGCGGCATGGACATTTAGAAGTGACGGCAAGAACATTTAGAAGTGGTGGTATGGACATTTAGAAGTGGCGGTATGGACATTTAGAAGTGGAGGTATGGACATTTAGAAGTGGCGGTATAGACATTTAGAAGTGGCGGTACGGACACTTAGAAGTGGCGGTATGGACATTTAGAAGTG
>WWET01003711.1:56691-70881 GCA_011038615.1 Limnodynastes dumerilii | reverse complement strand
TACGCTGTCATTTGGGATCTTAAGTGACGTGGTAGCGTTCATTTAAGATCCTAAGTGTCAGCCCGCGCCCACTTTCCCTCATTTCCCTGCCTCCCCCCGCCCATTTCCATGCAAATCCTTAAGATCTTAAAGATTCGCGGCACTTAAGATCTTAAGTGCTTGCGTGCGATTCAAAGGTACGCTCTTAGCGAACTTACGCTCCTAACCGCTACGTTAACGGCGTTGCACTATTACTACGCATGCGCAGTTTTGCGAATTTTCTACGATCTTAAATATACGCACCTAAGTGCCGTGGAAATCGCATCTCTGAATCAGCCCCAATGTCACATATGTAATCCAATTCTTTATGTCACACACAAAACATGATATACTACTATTAATTATTACAGTGATCCAATTACAGTGCAATGAATAAAGTTGTTATTGTTCTGTGATGTACTAGACATTGGGCCGGATCCAGAACTCAATTCAATGAACAATAGCTACTGCGCATGCATAGTAGCTTTTGTACGTAATCTGCGTATCGTTTCGACGTATTATATTTTTTTTTGTATTTTTTTATTTTTACTTATTTTTACTTTTTTTATACTGGCAACCATACCATCAATGCATATGCCAGTCACCTAATCTCACACTTACTCATGCATGATCTATACTGACGGTGGCTTCCCTAGAAACTATGCGTGAGACCCAAAACGTAAGAAGTATTACTTTATACCTTTATTCTCCCTCAGAATTAATTTTTGTATTTTTTTATTTTTACTTATTTTTACTTTTTTTATACTCAATAGGCAACCATCAATGCATATGCCAGTCACCTAATCTCACACTTACTCATGCATGATCTATACTGACGGTGGCTTCCCTAGAAACTATGCGTGAGACCCAAAACGTAAGAAGTATTACTTTATACCTTTATTCTCCGGTCACTCAGAATTATATTTCTTTGTTACATCTTAACATCTTTAACATCTCTTTTTCCATTGCGTTCCTTTTATACCACCTGTCCTTAATGATAATCACTATGGACTGAATCCAGACTTCCGAAAAATGTTTGTTTCCGGTTCAAGCGCACAGGACAAGGTTGACACAACCACGAATATAAATACCTTCCACCCAGCAGCCACGGCATATGCATCCTGTCCCGCCTGACCACAGTGATGGAAAGACTTCCAGTGCAGAAGTCTGGATCAGGAGGATACAGGTCCATACTGGAAGTGTGGCCCTTGCACACACGCAAAATGCGCAAATTCCTGCTCCTTGCAAGCAGAAAAGGAGCATTTTGCAGATGTCTGGATCCAGTCTGATGATAATAATGATAATAATAATGATGTGTCTTCAACAAGATGGATGTATTGCATTTGTGTTCTGCCTGTCTTAAACCATAAAATATAGCAAAAACATGCACAGATCAGGCCACATCCCAGAGCAGTGATGTAAACTTTCAAGTAAACCCTACATTATGGAACTCTCAGCGCACAGAACTCTAAACTCAACGTTTCTCACACTACTCAACTCTACATGGAACTCAAGCCACCAGCAGTGGAGCTTTGAACCCCTCCAAATCCAAGGATCACACACTTTTTGGTGTTACAGGGATGTAATAATTTTATAGAGGAAATTATGGGTTTACTTTATCTTGAATTTCCTACCAGAACATTATATCAAAGTACTATACATACTGCTGTATAAATGACTCTGCACATATGGACATTTCCCTTAATTATATTGAAGAAGCTTAGCTGAGAAGGGGAAGTCATTGCTGAATGTTGGCTTCAATAAATGTCATGGTCCAGATCCAGAGTTAAGGAATAAATCCATACATTGGCCTCCATTGCAGCCTGCTATGTACGGATTTTGGTTATCAATATCTTGCATGCTAACAGGAAAACAGGGCACTCCCCCTGCTCACCTACATGTGAATGCTGGATCCATGCCCAGGATCTTACCTTAAGTATTCCTTGCTGTACAATATGAATGTCTACATATGGTGAGTGTCCCGCCTCCTGTATGGAGAATGAACTCATGCATTGGGCAGCTGTATGAAGTCTCACATGCACAGTACAGAATTTCAGGCTAATTCCGTATGCAACTTCCACCATCAGAAGTTGTGGGGCCCGGGACACATCTGCAGGGCCCCGTCCCCATGTGACATCATCAGTGACGACCATCATCTGATGGTACTATAAAAAAAACTGTTAATAAATAAATTAACCAATAACCAATTAAGCTGTTTCATTTCCCTCTAAGGCAGATTCTGTTCAGGAGGCTTCTGCCAGCAGTTGCCTGCTAATTAATCACTCGTGGTCTGGTTTTAGGCCTCTTTCATATTGGTGAATTGAGCTTTATAAACCCCTTTCTGTTTATCGCTCTACGGGAAAGACAGTTCCTATAGATGATGGGCTTTAGATAGGAGTTCTACAATTTATCCTACAATAAAAGACCTGTCATTTATCCTACTATCCATATACAAAGTTATCCTCATAACCATAGCGTTACCATCCACCTGTTTATTTTAAGGGTTTATTTTACGAATGTTGAGCTATAAGAAAGTACTGATTGCTGTCAAACATGAATAGGGTGGAGGATCTCTTAGGTTAAAAGATACTATAAGACTTTTTATTTTTCATTTGTGTAATACATATTGATATAAGAATTATTCTTAATATAGGACTTACACTGGTTTCGGCGATAGCACTAGTACATGCCTGCAGAGCTCATCAATCAATATTCCTCTGTTGTCTATTTCCCCATCCCACTAATCTCCTATTCTCCTCTCAGAGCTATCCTGTCAGTCCCATTGTGGTGCAATAAATTCAGTTACAATAGAATATCTTGGGGTGCATAATATATAGGTGACATCATTGGGTTAGGGGAGGCGTGATTAGGTCCAAAACAGTCTGGAAATATTGCTAAAGAGAGTAAAACTACAAGACACAACCTTATGAGCTTACTGATACCTGGACATATGTATAAAATAAACTGTGCCTCACATATATTTATTATTATTTAATATATATATTATTTATAGTTAAGCACTATGGAGATTATTGCCTAGAAAACACGGAGAATCAAAGTTTCTTGGGACCAGATTTACTATAATTATGTCTTATGTAGATTTTCTATTTGTTTATACAGTAAACGTCCCATGTGTGATGGGTGGGACCTCCCCTCGAAGCTCCCCAACTTAGCACTAACTTAACAACTAAAAGAAAGACACAGACAACTTCTTGGGAAATATAGATTTATTATTAACTTTAACCATTAATGATAATGAACTAGTATTAGCATTAATTGATGGGGACCAAGAAAACAGGTAGCAAAAATATAAAC
Source organism: Limnodynastes dumerilii (assembly GCA_011038615.1). Lineage (NCBI taxonomy): Eukaryota > Metazoa > Chordata > Amphibia > Anura > Limnodynastidae > Limnodynastes > Limnodynastes dumerilii. The sequence goes on along the minus strand of WWET01003711.1, from coordinate 67,548 downwards.
ACATTCCACAAAGCATGTTTGACATAAATAAATTAACATTGCCTACAAAACATCACTATGACATCACATGTCATATAGCAATGCATCTTCTCAAATCAAACTTACCCCAATTGGGAACCAAGCCTTCGGTACAGCGCTTCTTTTAAGCGCCACGCGGGACCGTCCATATAGACATGTCCACAACCACCGGCACCGTAAACAACGACCATAAACAATAAGAGTAGGAAAGTGGCTGCCTCTCGCAACCACTGAAATCAGCCAACGGGCAAAAAATGTAACCTTCTAATCAAAGAAAAAAAGATAAAACTCTCATTATAATTAACCTGCTTTCCGCCATCAACAGAGAACCCCTCCCCCCCCCTCCCCAATGGCCTAGACAATGTATATCCTAAGGAAAGGGAAGGGAGGGTGGTTGAATCCAGAGAAGAAAAGGAGGAGGCCCCAGGGTCCTGCCCAGTTTTGTTCAACACCAGGCACCGGCTCCTTCCACCCCTACTGGACCAATGAACACCAAGTAAGGTGAGTGACATGTGTTGCCCTAAACACACACAGGGAGTTTACCTTTGCTTGGGCTAAAGGTTTAAAACTACGCTTCTCTACTTCATGTAATTGTTTTGAATCTTGTGACATGCTGACCCTATCCTTCCTTAGATGGGGTAGATGGGGTAGCGTGTGAGGTGTCTCCAGCAATGTCACTTTATAAAAGAGGGAACAGAGAGGAAAACTATATAGAAAACAACATTTCTCTGCATATATTGAGGTAGATCCAGACTTAAGTACGACAGCGTTTTTCTGCATGCGGCATGCCTAAATTTGGTTGTTTGTACGTACTCCACATGTGCATGGCTGATGTTATGCATCGCAACTCTGATCGTACATAACTTGTTCATAACTACATACGAAGGGACGTGTCAGCCCTATGCTAGCAGAAAATCCGCATTATAGGTGGAGGGAGGCATGTAAATTGTACAGTATGGGCTGGGTTAGGCAGTTACCTATGACAAGGCGATATGTACGACCGCAGATACGCAAGGAAAAGTTACGGTAGGGTTTGGAACTCGTAAATCAGCTAAATTACCTGCGTTCGGGGGGAGTGCCTGGGGGAGTGCATTACTAGTGCTTAACTACGCTAAGCGATCGCACTTAAAGGGAACTTAAGTCTGTCTGGCTCATTGTTGTTATTTAAGGTGAATGAGCAATATATGGGAGCAGGAAGCGAGGGGGGCGATTCAATTGTCCGCAAAGACAGGAAGAAGCATGAAGTGCGCCCATTTTCGTCTATTACGGTAGCCAAAATATGCAGAATTTAATACGCATCGTGACCGAGCTTCGCAGTCAATTGAATCTGCCCCAAATGATCTAAAGACAACCCTACAACTGCAGTGAGTGCACCACACTGACAGCTATATAAAGGAAGGTGGACGATTCAGGAGGCAGCGTGTGCGAGGACAGACCTCTACTGCTATGGAAGAGCCAGTTACCCAGAAACCCAGCTTTTAGGAAACACTAAAAGTATACGATCAAGAGAGACTGAATGACAATCAGGTTGCTCTGAGTTATGCATTACACATCTCAATATCACTCAGGGGCGGATCTAGGATTCTATTTTGTGGGTCTGTTTTATGATCAATTTAAACACCTCCCCTTTTAGTACTGACTCCACCTCCTTTATTTTTACCCACCCAAGTTCTTGTGAATACTTCTTCTTCCTATTGTGTCTACAGCTCCACCATCCACTGTTCCCTCTATACCCCTCCCCACTGTTCCCTCTATATCCATCTTACCCCACTATTCCCTATATAGCAATCTCTCCACAGCTCACTCTATTATACCCCTCCCCCACTTATCATCCTATACCCCTCTCTTATTGATTTAGCTGGCAATACCTATGTCTCTGCATATGTGAACAATCAGTGCTCACACACGCAGAGACATCGGGAAGCTATGGCCCATTTACCAGCCCCTCCCCCTTACAGACCCCCATTCTTACACATGCAGAGATGTGAGTATCAAGATATTGGTATTTGTTAAGCCTTGTTATAGGGATACATAGAACTACATGGGCCAGATTTACTAAGCAGTGGGGTTTGTAGGAGATGTTGCCTATAGCAACCAATCAGATTCTAGCTCTCCCTTTCTTTTTACATACTAGAGAATGTCAGCTTAAATCTGATTGGTTGTTATGGGCAACATCTCCACTTTTCCAAACCCACAGCTTAGTAAATCTGACCCCATATGTCTACATAATAGACTATCATGGGAGCCCATTAATAATGTCTGGGCAAACATATGGATCTTCCTATAGCTTGGGGCTAAAAAAAAAACAAATATAACAGGTGCTTATATTCAAAAATACTTGTATATATCATCAAGACCTTCAAATCTTTAGCGCCTAAGTTTATTTAATTTAAACACAAATTTTAAATAAATTGTAAAAAATAAAACAATAATAATAACAACTAAGCTTAATTTTTCTCTGATAATTATTTAAGAAGAGAAATCAGGTAAAATAATAGAGGTATTAAATTGAATAGGCTCATTTTTGTGTACATATTTGTGCATATTTTGAGCAATTCCTTTGCGTACTTTTTAAGTTTTGCCTGCATACTGTACGTTTATTTTAGGAAATATGTTTTGCATAAATTCCTACGTCTGCCAATTACTAATGAACTAAAACTGCCTTGGGATTAACCAGCAATAACTCTTACTTAACACAACATAGAAACATATAATTTGACAAAGAGATAAGAGCCTTGACCCATTAACTCTGCCAAAATTTTATTTAACCTCATGATTACCTCTGATCCCATTTGATCCTTTGTTACTTAGCTTTGTGTGTGTGTGTGTGTGTGTGTGTGTATATGTGTGTGTATAAATGTATGTGTGTGTTTTATAGTAAGAATTAGAATATTTATAAATATTACACATATTTAAATTGTTGAAAAGCATTAAGCTCCAAGGCCACTGTCAGAAAATGAGGGGCCCGGGACACAGCCGTGGAGCCCTGCCCACTATGTGATGTCATTGATGAATTCACTTAGGGGCGGGACACCACAGACCTGCTTTAACAGTGGGCCGCTACTCAGCGGGCACTCATTAACCCCGGCCCTGTTAACCTCTACTACCTCTGATATGATGCTATTCTTCATATCAACTAACATTCTAGTGATGTAATGTCTCCTGACATTGGACTGTATCCTAAGCAGGGGTACATCTAGGGGTTCAGGCCCCACAGGCAAGTAAGGAACTGGCCCCTCCCTATTCGTCATCAGTTAGGACAAGTTAGAAGGGTGAAAATGGGACATATAAGCTACATGGAGTGCAGAGCGCTGTTTTAACCGGTCAGCCTCTGACAGCTTCTATCAGACAGCTGTCCCGCCTGGCTCTGCTAAGTACCCCCCATCCAGACTCAGGCTTGCCCCTTGTTGTGGGGCCCAAATCTACCACCCCGGTCCCCTGTTAAAGATCCCAGTTCAATCTGTAAATATATTTATTATATGTCAGAGAGTCAGAGCCACATTTAGTTGTGCAATTTTTTTCAGCTGAAGTATATTTCTTTAGTCTGTGTGCGTCTATTATCATTTGGAAACGACAAAGCACACATTGATTATAAATAGTTTTTCATAGAGACATTTTTTCCTGTTATTGGTAACTCCTACACTGTGCAGTGACAAAGGAATAATTAAACGTGAGGGAAGTGTTTGGAAGGAATGTTTGGAAAAGCTTTATTATTTCTGAGATTTCAACACTTTGTTTTTTATTTTATTTGTGTACATGTACGCCAGCAGACTTTGTGAGTTTAGTAAATCAATTTTGAGAGGTTATCCAAACTCTCCATTTTTCCTTCTCTTTATTGACACTGACACTATCTGATTGTATTGATATCTTATTTACCGATTGCAATCACCACAACAAAGTCTCCTTTCAGAAATAGAGACAGACGAAAATTCCTTTTTAGAATTTAGAATTTTTTTTATGAATTGGTGAGTGCGCTGATCGGCATACGCACCCATTCATTTTCAAGAGACCTTTCACAGAGACCTGCCGGATCCGCCGCTGACAGTTCCAGAGAGGTGAGTAATCTCTCTAGTGTTAGGAAGGGGGTTAGGGTTAGGCTATAGAAAAGGGAGTATTAGGGTCAGGCTGCGGGCAAGGGAGGGTTGGGGTCAGGCTGCGGAAGAGGGTTAGGGTAATAAAACGGGAGGGTTAGGGTTAGAATTAGGGGAAGGGTTGGGGTAGTTTTTAGCCTTACCTTTCAGAGCACTGCATCGGTTCTCCGGGGATTGATTGCTATGCCTCATCGAGGCATAAGCAATCGATATCCCAGCCAGATCGAAACTGGCTGGGAGAGAATGGCCCAGCCGTTCTTAGCGGGGTCCGACACCCTTATTTACTCTCCAGTGATCTCAAGAGTCTCATCAAATTAAACATTAAACATTCTTCAACATTTGCAATTGAAGTCAAGGTGTGATGGCACTAACTGCATAATCGTAGCTTCACTCACTGATGCAACGCTGCAAGTTGAGGCCAGACCACTGCGCTAGTAAAGGGGACTGGATGTTATAGAATGTTATACATTTATTCAACCAGAGGTCTCTCAAACGAAAAAACTAACATGCTAATTAGCTTCCATATTTGGCACTCAGCCAGAGTAGGCGTGTCCTGTGCTGAGCCAGAAGAGGAGGCGTGTCTTGTTCTCAGGCAGAGTAGGTGTGTCTTGTGCTCAGGCAGAGGAGGTGTGTCTTGTGCTCAGACAGAGGAGGTGTTTCTTGTGCTCAGTAAGAGGAGGCGGGTCATGTTTTCAGGAAGAGGAGGTGGGCCTGGTGCTCAGTAAAAGGAGGTGTGTCTGGTGCTCAGTAAGAGGAGGTGTGTCTTGTACTCAGGCATAGGAGGTGTGTCTTGTGATCAGTGATAGGGGGGTGTCTTGTTCTGAGAGAGAGGAGGTGTGTCTTGTGCTCAGTGAGAGGGGGTGTGTTTTGTGCTGAGAGAGGGGGTGTATCTTGTGATCAGAGAGAGGGGGTGTGTCTTGTGCTGAGAGAGAGGAGGTGTGTCTTGTGCTGAGAGAGGGGGTGTCTTGTCCTCAGGCTGAGGAGATGTGTCTTGCCCCACTGCAATAACCCACAATGGTAAATAAATTATCATTTTTATACATTTTCCAAAAATTTTTAATAACAAAGTGTTAATCTTTATAACTACAAAATATGTCATCTATTTATTATTGTAGACCTTTTGTTTTTCTGTGTATTTTTTTCTGCATTATGATTACACAAAGTATATAAAATTTGTACCCCTGGGGGTTGCAGGGAGCGAGGTGCACATTCTAAATTGGTGACAGTGATGTCGCTCTCTATGCAGGCAGCATAGGTCTTGGGCTCAGATTTGAGTATATGGTGGCGTGAGATGTGTTGCTAGGCAACAGTCAGCTGATAGAGGCACGTTGTGAAGCGCGAGGGTGGATTTCTGGAAGTATCGATGTAAAGTGTGATGCGTAGAAGAAGACAGTTGAGGGTCAGTTGGTAAGAACGGTTAGAGAGAGCAGAAGTGTCAGCAGCGCAGATCGAGAGAGAGAGAAGTGGTACCGGAGCAGACTGTAGTGAGAGAAGGAGAGATAGCGGAGCAGATCGAGGAAAGTGACGGTGGTAGTGAGAGAAGTGACAGCGGAGCAGATCGGGGAAAGTGTCAGTGACGGTGAGAGAGTGGCAGCGTAGCAGATTGGAGAGAGTGGCAGTTTCAGAAGGAATAAGAGAGAGAGAGTCAGGATTAAGTAAGGGAGAGTGGAAGAGTGAGCAGTGAGGAAACGGACATCGAAGATCAGTGTGAGGTGACGCAACTGAGGCGTCCATTCTGTGAACTCACTTGTTTAATCAAGAATTGTTCATAACCTAAGTGAAAGTGAACTTGCCTATAGTTTTAATAATAAATACAGCTACAAGGACTACTTGTTGGGTACAGGGTTAGAATACAATATATATTATAAATGAACACAAAAATAATTTGTAAAGTGTCATTCCATTTTATTAACCGAATCAAGTTTTCTTCAAATCTAAAACATTTGGAACACATTTATTAATACTAAAGTTAATTAGCAAAAGACTGGTGTGAAGTTACTTTGGGTCTTCTATTATTGGCTCACCTCTCTGCAATCTTAAAGGAAAATATCTGCAAAATGATTTGAGTAATTTAGAAATTTTACCATTAATTAAGGCGGGTATCACAAACATGTATCTCCTGTTACGACACTCCGGGTTTACCTGGTATAGTACCGGAGTGGTCGTAGGAGAGAGCAGGAACTGAAGTGGCGTCCCGGGATTACCTGGGTGAGAACCGAGGCGGCCACAAAAGAGGTACGGAGTCTTTATTATCGGGGGGTTTTCACCAGGGCCCCTGATGGTGGGGATGGGTTTGGCTGCGTCCCAATAACCTGGTCGTACCCCGTTGAACCCAACTCAAGAAAGAGAAGAGGAAACCCGGAGTGATAACCAAAGTGAGGGGTTAGGAGCAGGAAGGCAAGCGGGAACAGGATCAGTCCGGAAGGGACCGGACTGCGACAGACTACGTAGAACACAAAACTGTTCACGGGATGCACCAGGACTTGCACGCACACACTCGGGAACCTCCGAAGAGGTAACATAAAGCATGCACTCAAGAGATGGATAGGTACAACGGGGAAGGTAGGTACAATAAGGGTGAGAACCAGGAATGGATACACTAGGAAACTAAGGCAGGAATCAAGGCAGGAAAGTGGGTCAAACAGAAATCAATTCACTAGGCTGGAAGCACTAGGCACACAGAGGTAAGGAGCAGGTCACAGATCTGACTAAACAGGCTCTATAACCGGCAGAGAATGGAGATAGAACCAGAACTAAATAAAGGCAGCTAGCCTCTGATAGGCTGAGCTGCCTCAACGCTGCTGCTACTGGCCGGGGACTGAGAGGTGCGGGAGCGCTTGTTTACATTGGAGGCGCGCGCCCGCAAAGAGACGCGGCGGGACACATCGGAGGAAACATGCCGATCGCGGCATGCAGCAGGAGTCCCAGATGGAACAGAGGCAGAGGAGCCCGGCGGTAAGCGAGACCGGACATCAGGAACAAGGTAAGCGGAGGAGGGAGACGGCACCCTGCGGCTCCTAACATCTCCTCTGTGTACCGTACAGATTTTGGTCTACTGTAAAAACTATATATGGAATACAGTCGGATACCCGACACTTACATGATAGATGGATGGGATCTCGGCACTGCTGGATTGCTGGAGTGAAGATTGACAGGGACACCGGAGCGATGATTCTGTGCTCAATGGGAGGCCCAATCTATACTTCTGCACTCAATGCATGGGCAGTGAGTGCTGTACTACACATTATTTCTAGGGTTAGAGTAATGCTGTGGTTAGGGTTAGGTTTAGGCTGCAGTTAGGGTTACACTGAGATTAGGGTTAGGCTGCGGTTATGGATAGTTTGCCATTAGGGTTAGGCTGTCATTAGGGTTAAGCAATGTACACACTGGCATAAATAAAACAAAATTTATACTGTGATTGAATTTGAATTGATTACTGTAGTGATCCTGTAGCTGTACACACAGGAAAGATTTCACTGCTGGATCCTTCCCAGAAGTCCTTCTGCAATGATCCAGAGTTGTCCCAGACGATGCGGACGCCTCCTCCTCCTGCTGCTTGAAAAGGCTGCTGTATAGAAGAAGAGGCAGGATTATCATTGAAGAACGATTATTGGTAAGTAGACACTCCTAAACCACAGATCAAAACATCATTGATTCCAGTCCAGTCCTGGTCTAGTCCAGGTCACGTCAAGCCAAGTCTGTCCAGTCCAAGTCAAGTCAAGCCAAGTCTGTCCAGTCCAGGTCAAGTCAAGTCAAGTATGTCCAGTCCAATTCAAGTCAAGCCAAGTCTGTCCAGTCCAAGTTAAGTCAAACCAAGTCTGTCCAGTCCAGGTCAAGTCAAGCCAAGTATGTCCAGTCCAGCCCTGGTTCAGTCCAGGTCAAGTCTAGTCTACTCAAGTCTTACCTTTCCATCAACTACATTGCATAGCTCATGAGCAGGACTTACATAAGGTCATGTCTCCGGGAACCAAGACCCTATACTCCAACCAGTCAGTCCGTGATACCCTGCTTTAGTGTCTTTGTCTTACTTTTAACTGTTGACAACACTATGGTTGATACAATAATACTGTCTACCTTAGTGTTGTCAGTAAAACAACCATGTCTAGGTTAATTTGTCATACACTATTAACCTAATACTGTCAAGTGTGTGAATGTCCCTGTATACGGCACCCCTTTATACTATAATGTGAAAAGCGGCAGCTAAGAATTCCCAGATCTAAATCCACTATTATACCTTTCACTGGAATTTTACTGTATATGATTGAACAATCAGCAAGCCGCACTTCTTAATTACGTACACACACACACAAAAGCCGACACATAATGTACGTTTACATAAAGTGTTTAAATATCACTTAACCTATATATAGCGCATAAGGCAAACATTGCAATATAAGTTACTGGAAAATATCATGAAACTATGGAATTTTGTATTTGTCCTCTTCTGTTCACACGGTTATAAATATCTTTCCTCTATTATAGTGTTTAATCTATCATGTTTGCATTGTTGATTTTTGTGGTGTTCCTCTTGCTAACATGTCAGTAGCTGTGAGAATGAGACGTGGCTCTGACTGTACACGGAATTCAGATTTCACATTGTAGCCCAACCATTAACGGGACAGTTTTACTAGTTGCAAACTTTCCATTTACATTGATGAGTTTGGATGAGGGAGTAAAGGGACATTCTGGACCATGTTCAGACATAATAGTTCATTCCATACGGTAGTTTCCACTGCGAAAGCTATCGTATGGAATTTGTAATTCACATGTAGGAGAGCAGGGCTCTCCCCTCTGGGCACTCCCCCTGGACACTCTGCCCTGGACACTCCCCCTAGACACTCCCCCTGGACACTCACCCCCTGAGCACTCACCCCCTGGGCACTCCGCCCTGGGCACTCCCGTCTGCTGTCCTACATGCGGATTGTGTATCCTCCAGCAGGGACACCACCTTAAGTATTCCCTATGGAAACTCGTCTGTGCTGAATACTGCATTGAAGTGCGTGCGTAGCCAAAGGTTAGTAACTGAAGAGGGTGGAAATAAGGGGTAGATAATGGAGGCTGGAAAAAAGGGGCAGACAATGGAGGCTGGACTTAAGGGGGAGACAATGGAAGCTGGACATAAGGGGCACACATGGAGACTGGACATCAGGGGCAGACAATGGTGGCTGGACATAAGGGGGCAGACAATGGAAGCTGGACATAAGGGACAGACATGGAGGCTGGATATTTAGAGGGGCAGACAGTGGAGTCTGGACATTAAAAGGGGCAGAAAATGGGGGCAGGACATTTCAAGGGGCAGGACATTACAAGGGGCAGATATGGAGGCTGGGCATTATAAGGGGCAGATATGGAGGCTGGACATAACAATAAGGGGAAGACATGGATGCTGGGCATTACATGGGGCAGACATGGAGGCTGGACAAATAATATAGAGGCATATATGTAGGCTGGACATAATAATAAGAGGCAGACATGGAGACTGGACAAATAAACAGGGAGGAGACATATGGAGGCTGGACATAATAATAAGGGGAAGACATAGAGGCTGGGCAAATAAAGGGGCAGATATGGAGGCTGAACAAATCCTGGACAAATAATAAGGGGCAGATATATTGATGGCGGGCCTAATAATAAGGGGCAGACCTATGGATGGTTGTCAAATAAAAGAGACAGGCACTAGACCTGCTGGTCTGGGCAGTGCAAGACACACCCACCTTCCCAGACACGACCACTGGGTGGTACAAGACACACCCCGTGTACCTGGTAATATAGTTTTGTCCCTCTTTCGAATTCCCAAATGTTGGGAGGTATGTACCATATTACTGCAGACTCCCGCACGTAGCATACGGAAGTCTGCCGACTTACTTTATTATGAATACAGTCCTCTCTCACTAACCTAACACTAAGTTTAAATAGTGTTTAAGTTACTAAACAACCAATAATTTCATACCCTCCAACATTTTATAATAGAAATGCGGTACACTTAGGGGCGTGGCTTGTCCTGTGAATGGGCGGGTCTTTAATCTACTCTCATTTGCATGTATGATAACGTGTAAACTCTCATTTACACCTTATCCTATGTGCTAAGCACTCACAGGAGAGGGTCTTGTCACTATAAGAGAGCTGTAGGAGTCTGTCCCTGCAGCTCTACTATAGTGATCAGATGCAGAAGGGCTGGAAAAGGAGTATAGGGGGGAGGGAACAGCTGGAATCAGAATCCGGTACAGGAGACCTTGTACAGACCATTAAAAACCGGTACTGTACCTGCTAAATAGGTACAGTTGGAGGGTATGTAATTTTTTTTAGCTGGGATAAGTATAGTGCAGTGCCAAACTTTCTTAGGTCAAGGCAATAACAATAATTTTTTCAAGGCGCCGAAACAATTACTGAGTAGTCAGGTATTTTAAGTAGCCACTTTATAAGGGTGCAGCTAAATTTATAGTATTACCAAGTATAAAACCTTAAATATATCTAATATCTTTTTTCTGACTTTCTTTCACATGACTGGATTCTGAGGCACCTTGTGAAATGCTGGCTTGAATGACTGGTAGAGGGGCTGCGCTATTCTGATGTGAGATGTCAAGAAAAATGCTGGCCCTGATCCTGGATTTTAAACCAATTGCTGACAGCATAGCACAGCTTCTCTCTCTCTCTCTCTTCCTCTCTCTCTCTCTTCCTCTCTCTCTCTCTCTCGCCCCCTCTCTCTCTCTTCCTCTCTCTCTCTCTCTCTCTCTCTCTCTCTATCCCT
>WWET01003711.1:10491-33080 GCA_011038615.1 Limnodynastes dumerilii | reverse complement strand
CCTAAGCCCCCCCCCGCCACCCGAACCCTAAGTGCCCCCCCCCCGCAGCCTAACCCTAAGTCCCCAGAGAGTTACTCGCCTCTACGGTGGTCCAGGCATCGGGGCGGGGACTCGAACCAGTTCCTTTTATGTATTGACAATGACTGGACTTAGTAATTTGTCTCTGTATAGTATTTGTTTATCTAATTATTTATATTTATTTATAGTGTGTTTCATATGGTATGTAGGATGTTATAATAAAGTAATTGTGATTTTTTTTTTAATGCATCCATGATTTAATCAGTTGGATAAATGCATATATGTATATCTGGATAGGGTGAACCCACTACTTGCAAATCTTTTGTTTGGGGATCTTGTCCCTTATCTTTAAATAAAGCTGTGATATTGAATTAATAGATAAAATGTATTTATTCCAAAAATAAAGAAACACTATTTGAAATTGTAATGCTGAGGTCAGTGGAGGAAATGATTTCTCTCTGAAGAGTGATAATTGTCAGATAATTCAGCAACCAGACACTGTGACATCATTGCTGTATCTTTATTAAACCATCTAACAGTGAACAGGTGAACACAACGGCCTAGGTCCACGTTTTCTGACATCAAAAAAACCTCCTTCACTACTTACAAGGTCACCACGAGAAGCCAGCACTATTAGTAATACAGTGATGCCCTGGCTACATCCCTCTTTTGTGGGGTCAGCAAGACATCTGTGCATACGGAAAATGCACAGTGGTCTGGATCCGGCCTCAAACTCTTTATTTACTAAAGCTCCCTCGCTTCTTTTTTGTGCAATAATGGCCATTACTGTGTGAAAATTACCCTTATCCCAAAAAATGGAAGTGATCTTGATTTACAAAGCTATGATCTACATGGAAAGACGTTGCGAGTCCTTGCTAAGAAAGTAGGGACAGCCGAAAGATGCTTTTTGGCTATCCCTATTTCGAATGGTAGCAGTGTTAGAATTTTTTTAAATGGGTGAGTATGTGATTCGCATACTCATCCATTCACTTTCGGAAGCACCGCCGCCGGGGACTTAGGGTTGGACTGTGGGGGGCATGTAGGGTTAGGGGGGGTGGGGGGGGGGGGGGGGGGGTGCGGGGGTGGACTTAGGGTTAGTGTTATGGAGCGGGTTGGGGGAAACTTACTTAGCTTTCGTTTCGAGCACTGTCTTTGATGCTCCGGGGGTTGATTGCTATGCCTCATCGAGGCATAAGCAATCAATATCCCAGCCAGTTCAGAACGGGGATCCACACTCATGGAAAGATAGTGACATTTACAAGGTCAGAGCAGAGAAAATAGTAGGTGTAAAAATAGAAAAAAAAAGTAGGCATTTAGTTGGAAGACAATAGCTGAAATCAAAATCTAAATTAAGGACTTTTGAGGATAAAGTGTTAAGATTATAGATCTATTTTTGTCTCTTCATTGTAAATGTTTAGCTATAAAATAGCCTTTCCTCCACAAACTTTAATACCCACTATATTTGTGAAGTTTTGCTGAATTTTTATGAAGATAAAAAATTGGGAGGCCATTATAAAAACCCTCAGATAAAAAGAAGATATTGTTATTTGGGCTGAATTGATATAATTAACTGAAGCCTTTAGGCAACTTCATGATATGGTCTGTTATAAAAGGGTTTTATTTAATCCCACAAATATGTTTGTTATACAATATCATAATCTGATAAAGGAAGCCCAAAGTCTGGGAATCCTGTCCAAATCAGACACAACATTCTTCATGGGGTTAACAACCATGGCAACGATGTAAATCCATAAAAATGAAAATGAATTTAGATAAACTGTCTTACTGAACAAACCAGTTGCTTTCTCGATCATCATCTGAGAAAATATGTAGACACCCTGCCCTCCTAAACTCCTTATACGCTTAATTTCTCACTAAAATTGATGGGATAGGTGTTTCAAATAACACTTAGTTTGTAACTTGTGACAAGGAGTCCTTGTGCACATGTATCAACCATTCCCTAGGCATCAAGATGGTGAAATATTTTTGGGATTCAGTGACAGTGATTCAGATTTCATTGATTTTTTTGGTTGACATTTTGGAATTTGTGCTCACGCATAATTATTTATGTGTAATAAAAGCTATTATGTGAAGTTGTGTGGTACTACGATGGGTGCAGTATTTGCACCAACATATGGTAGTCTTTTTCTCAGATGGTGGGAACGGGAGATGAGGTTCAGATTGGATTAATATAGTTCATATGTTAGTTTTTGATTACATTACATCATTATTTTATGGGAGGGCAATTTTTTAGACTTGACCATTAAGGTGTTACCTGAGGGCACTTTACAGACTGACATCTGTAGAAAAATCACTGGAAATAATTCCCCCCTACATTTCTCGAGTGCCCATTTACCATCCACCAAAAAGAATATTCCCAGAGGAGAATTTTTGCGAGATTATCATAATTGCTCCACAGAACAAGTGGTATTAGGTCTGACCAATTATACGATCACTTGGTCTCTAGTGGAAACAGGTTAGTTGTCTTGGTAGACATGTTATCAGATTTGTGAGTAGATATTTTATTCAACTGAAAGCTGTACAGTTCATGTTAAACAGACATTTAAATGACACTGGTTCAGATTCATACCTCCAAATGCATTGAGATTGTCAGTCCGCATGAAAAAGGGGACTGATCACCCGTCACTCCTCTCGCTAATGCGGTTATGGCAGACGTTAATCTATCAGTTTTAAATGTAACCACAACACAACCAAGTTCATTATATGTAAAACATGACTTTAATTAAGATAATTAAAACACATGACACTTGACTTCGCAAATTAACATACAAATCTTAAGAAACCTTATTTCCCTTGAAGACTTCAATGAACATATATAGAATGTAATGATAACAATAACAATGATGAACTGACATGCAGAATTGCGAGTATTGTTATCATTTCTTATATATATGGAGATTGAAGTCTTCAATGTTTTTTTAAGATTTGTGAGATTTGTTTGTTAATTCTCTAAGTCTAGTGTCACTGTGTTTTAATGATCTTTATTAGAGTCATGTTTTATACATAATGAACTTTGCTGTGTAGCGGCTACATTTAAAACTTATATATATATGTATGTATATGGTATACACATGGACTTTACAATGGACTTTATTCATGCATTTATGGACAGTTACTATTTTCAAAGAGAATGATTTATGGTCTGTATATATATATATATATATATATATATACACACAGAAAATGAAGGTTGCTCAAATCAGTTTGTAAGGTAATATTCAGCAGGTGCTTGTGTAAGAAAGGGGCGTTTACACAAATACACAAATACAGTTCTCAATTTAAAAATACATGATATATGACCCAAAGTTGGGACACTGACAGTTTTAGAGTTAGGACCAAAACAGAGAAGCCTTGCAAGTGGTTGGTGGCTTAACATATATCTGCAGATCTCTGACTCTAATTCCCTGACTTTTATTTTAAAGATAGGTTATTGTTAGTTGCTGGGTGATTGCTAGAGTGCCAGGCCTTGTTTTGTATTTGTGCAAACTCTCCCTGCTTTGCACACCTGCTGTATAATCACCTTATAGATTGATTTTAGCACCTTATTGATATATATATATATTCCTATTTATTATTTTATTTATTTTTCTTTTTTTTCTTTTCTTTAACTTTCCTTGTTTTTCGCTCCGTCAAAAGAGAGCATCAATAGCATATCAAAGTAAATTTTGAACAAATTATTAATATTAAAGCTTTTGTGCAATGTATTAAAATAAAGAATTTTCTAATAATAAAAATATATGCTTGATTACCATAAAATCATTACTGGCAAAATTTGGTGAACAATTTTCAGTAAAAACTATGAATGGTACCATCAAGTAATTAATCTTTTTGTATGTGTGTATATATATATATATATATATATATATATATATATATTTATAAAAGGAATTGTGCATCCACAATTTTATTTCTTGGGTTACTAGCTTTCTAGTTCACAATTTCTGATTCAAATTAAAAATAAAATCAGTTCCGATAAAGGAAAACAGCAGATGAAACCATTAACAAGTGTGTTTAGGCATTTTCATCAATTTATAATAGAACCACAGTGCATTTCACAGCGTTTGGCATGAGTAAAGTTGCTTCTGATATTAGAGAGGGAAATTGTGTTAAATGGTTCTAACGTAAGGAAACTGAATTGATTTTCTTAATAAATTCCTTCACACCATATGTGCTAAATGAGAAAAATGACTACATGCTGTGACTGTAAATGTTTTCTTACAAGTGTGGTGTTTTGATGCAGATGGTTGTCTCTCTGTATGTCATATATTTGGATAAGTAAACTACACAACATTTCATTTTATTTTTTTTATAAATGTTCTCTGCTTCTTTTTAAGTTAAAAAAAGTTATTTTTTTAAAGGAGTTTCCTTCCTCTCATGTTCAATCTCTATCTTTTTAGTGATATGCGCAATATGATCATATCCTTTAGACCTAATCAGAGTATATATTTCCTAAAGATGTGTTAACCTAAAGCACAATCTATCTTGTTAACTGCTGCTAAAGTCTAATTACATGCATCAATTCAGACGGTTGTAAGGAGAACATATGCCTTTCATTGGTTCACATCCATTTTTTTGCTTTTTATATCTTTGATCTTCTGTTTTGGGGTAGGGATAGCCTACATTATTGAAACATGAGATATCTGGTTAGCACAATTATTATTAACATATGAAAGTGGTAACAAAGGACCAGATCAAAGCATCATATGTCATCCAAATTTTGCATGCTACTTATGGAATTCGGCTAAATATCAACGGCAATGGATCTCCAGGCGTACAGATCTCACTTACGTACATCTGGAGATCGGTCTGACAGAGAAGTTCATCCCCTCCACCCACCTAAACTCTGCAAGCTGCGCGGGGAGTATTTATATCTTACAGTAGGGGTTGGGTTTTTAATATCCGTGAGGATCAGTGGTCGTACGCACTGCTTATCCACACAATTGACTTAAGACCTCCATGCGTGTGGTAAACGTACGACGGAGGTCAGAATCCGATCCAAAGCTGTTTAATGTACAAATGTGTATTTACTGTGCTTTTTGGCTATATTTTTGTTCTTTGTAATATTATAAGTGTAGCGTTGTTGATGCACCTATCATGTATGGCAATTCCTGTAGTTTTTCCTAATGCTGGTCTTTCTGTATTGAGAATTCTCTTTTCTTTGGTAGAATTGATTTGCTGTTTTTCTTGCACCCATAGTTTGATATTTTGATTTTTGTTCTTTGATTTATATGACTCTTCTAGTACAGGTTATTTCTCTTATTTATGTGTAAATTTCCATGAACTGTTGTATACTGTGCATGGTGGTTTTGTTTTTAATGTTTCTGACATGTTCTGTTATGCATAATTTAAAGGTCCTTGTAGTTTTCACAACATGATTAAAGTCACAAAAGCATTGTGAAAGGTCCATTAGATTACACCTTTCCAACTACTAGTAATTTTATGTTGTATTTTGAATTTTTTGTGATTTGAAGTGGAGGTGAATTTATATATCACTTTCATATGATTTTGTTTCATGGAGCAACATCCCACAGATTTCAGACAGTGGTAAAAGCCATTGGTGTTTTCTCCAAACCAGAAGGGGTCTGGTATGAAATGTCGACAGGTCAAAATGTCAATAGGTGTATGTAAGTTGTATAGTATTTGTTTGTTACATCTGTAAGCTTAATGTAATGCAGGCAGCTTGTAAAAAAAATTCAGAAATGTAATGTAATACTATTATAATGCTCAACTGTCAACATTTTGAGTGTTGACATAACAACTGGCAAGAACTAGACGTTCTTCATCACTTAGATTTTATGGCACTGGGGACTAAATTATTCTTGGGGCCAGATTTACTAAGCTGGGGGAAAGGAAAAATGGAGATGTTACCCATAGCAACCAATAAGATTCTAGCTCTCACTTTTCTATTACACACTATAAAATGTCAGCTAGAATCTGATTGGTTGCTATAGGCAACATCTCCCCTTTTCCATTCCCACAGCTTAGTAAACCTGGCTCTTGAGGTTGTCTGCCTTCTGAAAAGTGAGGATGGGTTTTTTGGGTATTATTTGGCTGAGTTGCTCTCTATCGCTTCTTTTACCATTTACCCCGGTACACATTTCATATACATGACAGTGCTCTTTGTGTCTGTAATATTTGTTTTTAAATCAAAAGTAGTTATGTTGTAAAGTGAATCTGATGGACTCTATGAGGAAATAAATTAATTTGGAATGTAGGTTTGAGTCATCACATATTTGCAACCTTTATTATTTTCCATTACCCTATAGAGCAGTGTTTCTCATCCTCGGTCCTCAGGACCCCCTAACAGTGCATGTTTCCAGGTCTCACTGCTGGAGCACAGGTGTGTTCATTACTAACTGACACCAGAGCCGGATTTTCCATGGGGCGATCGGGGCGGTCATCCCTGGGCCCCCACACACAAAGGGCCCCCACAAACTGCAGTTACAGAAGAGGAGGATGTCAATCACTGACATCCATCCTCTGTCACTGTAGCCGGGGAGCAAGAGGAGAGCAAGGAGGCGGAGCCTTCACATAGTGCCCCTGCCCTCTGCCTGTACAGAGCTGGCTGTGCTATGCACAGCCCCTGCTCTGTTTACAAGACGCCACATTACCTAAGGTCACGTGAGCGTCAGAATTCTTCATATGCGCCGTGGAGGACAGAGCCGGAGGAGAGGCAGCAAAGGTAAGTTTACTATACCGTTTTTAAACAATGTGGTTGAGGAATTGGTATTTCAACATAGAGGGGGCACAAAGGCTGGGTGGACACAAATAAAAAGGGGGCAATAAGGTTTGCTGAAAACACATAAAGGTGACAATCAGATTGGCTGGATACAAAGATGGGGTAATAAGACTGGTTGGACACAGAAGGAGGGGCAATAAGGCTCACTAGATGGAAATAAATAGGGGGCAATTTTCCTGTATGTTAATGTGAAGCAGGGGCCCCCCACGATTTAGTTGCCCAGGGGCCTCCACAGACCTTAATCCGGCTCTGACTGACACATTTTAAAAGCTCCACAGGTGCTGCTCATTATATCACTTTTGAATCTTTAAGGAAACCTAGAAAATATGGACTGTTAGGGGGTCCTGAGGACCGAGGTTGTGTAACACTGCTCTAAAGGAAGGTTATATCGAATATCATAAATCTTCTTCCCATTTTATGGGACCACAAGTTCAAATGGAGCTCCCCGTGACTTTATTGAACAACAGACGCTTTCACATTAAAAAGAACACCCACTAAATCTGGCCATACACTGGGACAATTATCTGTTCCAGCAAGAAGCAGCCTGATAAACAGGACAACTTCCCACAAGGGAGAGGTCCCATTATTGGCACCATACACTTCTCCTGCCTGGACCAATAATCCTAGCAGAAGAGGGAGCCATACAGTGAGCTGATTGGCTCATCTTAAAATGAAATTAAGCATGTCAAAAAATCAAATAATCATAACAGAATATTTCTGGTACACTTATTTTCCATTTGAAAGATTTATTCTGGCCACTGACTACAGCAATTATTGGCCGGACCACTCAGTAATTGGACGATTGGGCCAATAATCGCTCTAGTGTATTGCCGGCTTAAGTACCAGTAACCTGAGTTAGGAGAGCACAGGGTTTGGGTTTATACTGCCTTACAGGTTTATTATTGACTTTAAGGACTTCTTGGTGCATGGACACAGTCACGGAGCTGGATTTTCTTATCTAAGTATAAACACCATTGAACTCTGCTTTAACAACAAACCGATCAGAGCCTGAGTGGCTGCATCTATCAGCATCCCTGCTAACTTTGTGTTTACTAAACAGCAACAGCTGATAACTAATGATACTCTGTTACATGTGTTGTTTCCCTGTCATTCACATGTTTTACTATGCGATGTCTGTATTTTCAAACCATTCAAATAGAGGTTTTTAAAGTTATCTTTGTTTCCCTTCTGTGTATACAACTAGGGCCTGATCCAGAGCTACGCTGTGCCGCGGTTCATATTTACGGCCAGCGTAGCTCTAATGCACTCCCCTGACACTCCCCTTGTGGCCGGTGTAATTACACACTGTTATGCTGGCTGAAAGCTACTCTATCTTCAGCCGGCGTAACAGTGTGTAATTACGCCGGCCACATGAACGTAAAGCTCTAACCCAGCCCTCACCTCCTAATTTCCCTCCCTCCCCCTGCCTATCTTCGGTAACTACAGCGTAGGACACACAGTTACAGACGCACGATCCGGAGCCCAAATAAACCATGATTACGCCGGGCAACATCTGCCCAGATCGCCAGAAATAGCAGATAGCATAGCTCTGGATCAGGCCCCTAGTCACTGTGAACCAACCCCAGAGACAGGATAAATATAACCCCTATATTTATATACCCTTTGGCAACTCTGACTTTTCATTCCAATTGATGTTATATTGTTTCAATAATATATTGATATTGATGATAGTGTACTGCTGGTAGTCCACTGCATAGATGTCTTCCTCCATTAGAAACAGCCTTTATGCGCTGTTGTATTGAGATTTCCAATGCCTGAAATGATGTACAAGGCATAAGGGATAATTACTTGCTAAGGCCCACATTCGGATGTTTGTGCACTGGTAGCTGACTGCTGCATTGGGCGTTTGATAATCAGTCATGTCCCTAACACATACATACATCCATACACGCACACACAGTAGGGTTAATTTAGTCAGCAGCCATTTATCCTACCAGTATGTTTTTGGCAAACTGGAGCTCCTCGAGGAAACCTCTGCAGACACAGGGAGAACCTACAAACTCCACACAGATAATGCCTAGTCCGGGAATTGAACTCATAACCTCAGTGCGGTAAGGCACAAGTGCTGCTCACTGAGCCACCATGCCACACCCAGACACTACACTACAAAATCTACCTCCGCGATCTTCATACCGCCCTATCCCCGTCCTCCACAACGAAGGTGACATTTCATTCAGACTGAATGATCTAATTATGTGATTTTTGGACTATATGGAGATTCTGCAGATTGCTTTTATTTCATGGTAACTTGAACTTTTGACTGGATGATATGATGATAATTTCAGATTATTCAATAATTGCAATATGTTTAGAGAATATTATGGTAGAATGTCAGATCACAATTCAAATTAAGATTCAAATATGTATATAAATAAACACTTGTAATTACTCCAGCATGTTGTGGTCAGGCCTGTATAACAGCTTATTCCTGTGTTTCTTTATCTGCTGAGCAATTCTGGCTGAAATTAGCCTGAGTACGAGAAGAGAATAAATGTACTATAGTGTAACATGCCTTCTGCTTCCACCGCTGTGTATCGTGGCTTTATTCTGTTTGATTGTTCTATATTACAGACAGGGCCACCACCGTGCTAGGGTGTTCGGCGCCCCTCTGTGTGCTTAAAATTTGCGCCCTTGTTTAACAATCTAATACCAGTTACCATCCTAGATTATAGTAAGCGTCATAAAATACAATTTTGCAGCCACAATAAAAGAAAGTAAATCATAGTCACCACTATACAATACAGTTTTCTAATCTCTTCTATACAATTCCCACCTCATCTTAAAAACCGCCACATGTCTTTCAAGCCTCCCAGTATTCCCAATTCAAGTCTCCCTGGCTCTCAGTATTCCCCATCATTTCTCCCCAGCTCCCATTATCCGCATCATGTGTCTCCAGCCCCCCAAAATTCCTAAATCATGTCACTCCAGCCCCGTAGTATTACCAACCATGTCTCTCCATCCCCCCCATCATGTGTCTCCAGCCCACCAGTACACCATCAAATTTCTCCAGCATCCCAGTATTCTCAATCATGTCTCTCCAGCCCTGTAATATTCCTAATCATGTCTCTCCATCCCCCATCATGTGTCAACAGCCCCCCAGCACACCATCAAATTTCTCCAGAATCCCGGTATTCTCAATCATGTCACCCCAGCCCCGTAGTATTCCCAACCATGTCTCTCCATCCCCCCCATCATGTGTCTCCAGCCCACCAGTACACCATCAAATTTCTCCAGCATCCCAGTATTCTCAATCATGTCTCTGTAATATTCCTAATGTCTCTCCAGTCCCCCACCATGTGTCTCCAGCCCCCAGTTGTCCATCATGTCTCTTCAGCCCCCTAGTATTCCCAATCATGTCTCTCCAGTCCCTGCTAATCCTTACGTTTTACTTAAGGCAGGCTAATGGCAGCATAATTTCCATAAAGCCCACAGGAGAGAGGGGAGTGACAGGGGGAGTTCGTTACCCTCTTTCGTGCATACCAGAGGCAGAACTACCATTGGTGCAACAGGTGCAACGGCACCGGGGCCCATGTTGATACAAGGGCCCACAGCAGTCGTCACCGTACCGTACCGTCAAAGCACCCCACCTGGTATATCATCAGGGCCAAAGTATATTTTTTGCACCTAGACCCACAACTCACTAGTTCAACCTCTGGTGCATACTGCTAAACCCCGTACATATGCAAAGCGTGCAAGAGTCTGGATCCGATCTGATGTTTCCATATGCGTATATAAAACAGGATGAAATGTAATAAGATTAAGGCTGGTTTAAGTAAAGGTCACATCAATTAATTCACATTAATTCACATCAATAGATTAAACAAACAGTTAAAAACAATAAATCAATGCATAGATATAGAAATAAGTTAAAACTATGGACGCAGAACAGTTCCTGTGCCCTAGATGATATGCAGGTCTGACCGGCTCTGACTGCAGTACAATGACAGGGCTGTAAATCCTATTGGGAGTTCTATATAGTTTGTGCATTGCATGTGCCGACTATTGAAATGAATATTATATTACTAGACCGGTGCTTCTCACCCTAAGTGGCTTTCTTTGTCAAACCAATTATACTGAGAGAAAAGGTTTTTTTCTATTCTCTCATTTTGACATTTTGTCTCACATATGGTTCCCTCTTTGTGAGGTAATTTACTTCAGCCACAATATTGATACAAGTTGCTATTCATGGGCTTATTATCTCACTATTTTGATTATCAAGAAGAACTGTTGAATCAATGTTTGGAACTCTGCTAGGAGCGACATATCATGATCTTCAGTGTTTTATAATTTCATTATATTTGAAATGTTACTAATAATAAAATTATTAATTGAAAACATTCTCCAGTTTTAGGGGAAACCAGTGATGTCTAACTAATCTATAAAATTATATATATATTTTTTTTTCAGATTTCTTTCTTATAGTTTACATATTTTTTATATTTTTTTTAATATATTTTTTATATATATATATATATAAACCACTCTTAGGGCCAGATTTACTAAGCTGCGGTCTGGGAAACTGGAGATGTTGCCCATAGCAATCAATTAAATTCTAGCTGACATTCTCTAGCATGTAATAGCAAAGTGAGAGCTAGAATCTGATTGGTTGCTATGGGCAACATCTCTACTTCTCCACACCTGCAGCTTAGTATATTTGGCCCTTAGATTATTAGACACTAATGATGGATCACGAGTTTGTGAAACCCCAAATACACTAACAAAAAGAAAACACAGAAGGGGGGACCAGGCTACATCCAGGATATACCGTGTGCATTTATATACATAGTTTCTTTTGATGGCTTTAAATTCATAATCCATATGATGATCTGGTAATTGGTAATGATCTGGTAATTTTTTTGATGCTCTGGCACCGGATTATATATATATATATATATATATAATCCGGTGCCAGAGCATCAAAAAAATTACCAGATCATTACCAATTACCAGATCATCATATGGATTATGAATTTAAAGCCATCAAAAGAAACTATGTATATAAATGCACACGGTATATCCTGGATGTAGCCTGGTCCCCCCTTCTGTGTTTTCTTTTTGTTAGTGTATTTGGGGTTTCACAAACTCGTGATCCATCATTAGTGTCTAATAATCTAAGGGCCAAATATACTAAGCTGCAGGTGTGGAGAAGTAGAGATGTTGCCCATAGCAACCAATCAGATTCTAGCTCTCACTTTGCTATTACATGCTAGAGAATGTCAGCTAGAATTTAATTGATTGCTATGGGCAACATCTCCAGTTTCCCAGACCGCAGCTTAGTAAATCTGGCCCTAAGAGTGGTTAGGAGATCCAGGCACCGTAGATTGGTCATGTTTTTTGCTTTGTTCACCAGTTGTAGCCTACAAATATTTATTATTACACCATGTCTTCAAGCGCAGCTGATTTATAGACATCTGAAAGTAAATTGATTTTAAGAAGTTGGCAAACTTATACTATCACTATTGGCTACAGAACATCTCATATGTTAACAAATAACATAACATCATTTTTTTATTTTATTTATTCTATTCGGCAGAGTAAATATTTATTACAGTAACTTAAAAAAAGTGAGTTTTGAGCCATAAACCCTATTCTATTTAAGTGATCTTGCACAAAGTCTATTATCTATGTATTCTTTTGACATATACATACAAGGCATCTATCCTGCTGTTCTCTGCAAGTTAAAACTAGCGCACAGAATCCACATTCTGCTTGTCAGGTAAGCGGTCAGGAGAAAGTGGCCACCTGTTTATCGGCAGCCACACGCTGGCAGCGATAATTGCTCTAGTGTGTGGCCAGCATTACTTTGAAAAATGGTTTAGCCGAGCTGTACACTTGTACCTTAGGTGTAAGTGCATCTCTGAATCAGCCCCCAAATCTTTATCTATCTCTTTATCTATCTCTAGTGCGGGTATCAGCCTTCTTGGGTTCTTTTAGGTGGTAATAACTACCTAACAGCCGATGCACCTATTAGAGTCTCTAATTAAACTGGAACAACATTCTATATCTTAATATTACTCTTATTATTTAAACTTATGCACTATAGTACTGGCGATTTAATACTTCCCTGCTATATTACGGCTTTGTTTTTTTTTGGAATAGTTTAAAATAAATAAAGACTGCATAAAAAGGTACACATAAAAAGTAAAAAAAAATATAGAGAGTAAAGCTACTTTATTATCACTTTTGTTTAAATATTCTTAGTACTCACAACATTTTATCTTGTTTGAACTACAGAGACTTAGGACCGTCTTCACAGATCTGTTTTCACGTGGAGTAGCGTGCGTATTTTTAGGCATGTGTGGTAACTTTATTTACGCAAGTAACATAGAATATACGCACGTAAGTGCTCTAGACACGGACATGTGAGTCGCACTTGGGGACATACGTGCGGAGGGGCGGGGTTGAAATATATACCTGAAAAGTTACGTGAAAGAGGGTGGGGGGAGCCATTTAAATGAGTATTTGAGGGCGCGGTTACATAGAATCACACGTACGGCATACATATACACACGTATGTACACACGTAAAGTTAGAGGTGCTCTATAGAGGTGTATTTCTACGATTGCACTGCCGTGAGAGGGAAGTGTCCTGGGTGTGTGTGGGTGTTGCCTTGCTACGTGCGTATAATTGCGTATTTTTTAAAAACGGATCTCTGAATACGGCCCTTAGATTAGCAAAGGACAAATTTAATTTATTCTCTTGCAAACATATGACAAAATGATATTTAAAATTGTGTTAAGGAGCCAGTTTCTTGATGGTTTTTAACTTCACTTCCTATATTCCTAATCATATTCCTTGAATAATATTTCTCTAAATGGTGGGAGTTTATAAATGCACTGTCATAAATAGCCATGTGGTAAAAGGAAAAAGGAGACACCCACTTTTGGATGATGAAGAGAGAGAGAGAGAGAGAAGAGAGGGTAGATGAGGGAAGAGAGAAGCCTGTCCTATTATTTTTAATAATATAGGGGTGTTTGAGAAGAGTGTGATTCACCAGTCCAATCATCTGGTTTGCGATGACCCACACACGGTGAAACATTGATGGCAATGAAATGGCAAGTTTCCAATGAGACAGCAGAGATACAGCTCCTGGAGGATCCCAAGACAACATGTAACGTAACCCACCCTCAATTCTAGCTCTAACCCGAATCCTCCCTGTCCCACAGCCTAACACTCCCCTCCCATTCTAGCAGCCTAATATTAGTCCTCCCTGTCCTGCAGCCTAACCTTAACCTTCCCCTTCTCAACCTAACCTTTACCCTCCTTGTCCCACAGACTAACCATAACCTTCCCTTTGTTGCAGCCTAACCTTAAATCTACATGTGCTGCATCCTAGCCATAACCTACATTCTATTGGGAATGAGTATGTCCAACAGCCTAACCCTAACCTACCCACAGCTGGGAACAGGAAATTGCTGAAATAAGGCCTTTCAACAAAGTATTCGTTCGCAATAGGAATATTTGCTATACAGTCACAATTAAGCTGTCACCTGGATCAGTGTCGAAAATCAGAAGATCGAACCAGCAACTGCAACCTGCTTAAGAGTCCTTGTAAGAGCCATAAACACTATTCTAATGAAATGATCTTGTACAATGTCTATATCAAAGGAATACATAGATAATAAAAATAAGAGGCATTTAGGCCTGTATTCAGAGTACCGGATGTATAACATATACGTCCGGTGTTTAGCAATTTTTACTACTGCTTATGCGTAATCCTTTTTTAACATAATCTAGGTATCTTTCTTACTTTTTTGTATCTTATTCTGTTGTTTTCTGCAAGTTAAAACTAGCGCACAGAATCCACATTCTTCTAGTCACAGTTTAATTCTGAGCAGTGGCCTAAGTCTATAATCGCCCCCAGGCAATAAAAATGCTTTCCTCCGGGGCCCCCCTTTGACCCCCAGTACCTTCAACTTTGCAGGCTGCTCCTCATGGCCGTCACACACAGGCTGACTGGGAGATCGTCCAACGGATGTTATGAAATGGATGCAGGGAGCTCAGTTTATCAGTCCCTTCCCCTGTAGCTTCCAATGCAACGTTTGGAAGCTGCAGAGAGAGAGACAGACCCTGAGCTCTCTTACCGATGCAGAGAAGCTGTTGTCGCTTATACTTAGGAGCCGCAGATTCCTATATCCAAGAAGCAACAGCGGCTGCAGGCACCAGCCCTGAATGCGGGAGAAGTGCGTCCAATCAGAGCTGGTGCCCCGGAGGCCATTGTCTCCCATAGTTACAACGCTAGTCCTGACAACAAGTAAGTGGTCAGGAGAAAGTGGCCACATTCACCACCAAACAAACGTTGTAGCATCTACATATGACAACCAACAAAGGGTGTTTCCAGGTGTCTGTGATGGAGTCTGATGGTGTCAGTGACTAATTTTCTACATCCAATCACCAGTCATCGTTTGCACTTGATAAGTATCTGGCTGACGAATGACACGAGTATGAGTGTTACTGATGGTAAAAGGGATGCAAGTTATTGTAATAAGTGGGTAACCAAATAAAAGCGATAAAACCACAGATAAAAGGACAGGAAGCAGAGTGAGTTAATGTTGTAACTCAGAAGAGAGCGAACCAATGTGCATTTACCATACATGAAAAAAGATTATATTTGTATGTGACCCCTTTTACTGATCAGTTTTCATATGCCACACGCCTAATGAATTAATATAATTGTGGTGGATCCCAAACGAAGTACGCTAGTGTATTTACGCTAGCCGGTGACGTAAAAACGCTGTTTTGTATGTAATGCGCATGCGCACGGTAGATATTATACCATGTAACTCTGAACGTCCGTATCAACAATGTAACTATGAACAAAGGAGCGTGTCAACCATACGACACCCGTGATTATGCTTTGGAGGCGTTGTAAGGCATTTAAACCATACAGTATGGGCGTGCTTGGGCAGTTACATACGTGAGGCCTTTACGTACTTCAGTACTTATGCTGTGAAAAGTTAAGGTAGGGTTTGGAAAGCGTAAAATGGACAAAGTACGTACAAGCAAGGGGAGTGTCTAGAAGATTTGCTAGCGTAAATACACTATGTGAGGAAACGTAATGGAAACATAGGTCTGGATCTAGGCCATTATTAGAACAATACACCAATGGCACTTACTGATTGGCGCATCCCCATTTTTGCAGGGTAGCAGGGAGGTGATAGTCAAAGATGGAAAAGTGTTAAGCAGTTGGAGCATACCTGAGCGGGCCAACTGATTCTTCCCATGCGCTTCTGGATATCTGGACATAATGCTGAGGACTGGATCCAGGTTTAGCAGTTCTTCACAGATCCTCAAGATATCGACACAGGAAGTGGTTCCGATGGTTGGGTGGGACTGGGAGGCAGGGGAAGGGGTAGGTATTTAAATTGTATAGTAAATGCATGGCTAAGCCCTTACATACCATCCCCAATTACGCACTAAAAATAGGGCTGGCGGAAAGCCATAACTGTGAGGGGAGAACACATTTATGCAAATTAGGATCACAAAGCGACCTTAGCTCACATCTCTTATACTTGTCATTGGGGAAATATATGCCACCATTCTCCCTCGGCGCCTTTCAAACCAGCCCCTCTGTTTTAAGTCTCTGTAGGCAAAGATGCATTCTGATTGGTTAGCATGGATGCATACAAATGAGCACTATAAGTGTTCATAATGGCCCCGATTCAGACTTAAGTAAGTGCTGCTTTTTCCATACGTATATTCAGGTATGGTTAAACATAGTGAACCATATTCAGAATTAAGAACGTCTGGTAATTTACGCACGCAAAATGCGTAAGTGGAGTGATTTCTATTCAGGGCGCATGTGCAGACCATGGAGATACGAAGCGTAATTGGAATGATGCGTAAGTAATTTCCGTACGTTCACTTATGAACATAAAAGATCGGACGGATTATTAATAAGTAGGCGTCATTCGGAATGTAAATAGCAAAAAATGGGAGTGGTAATGCAGTAGACGTGCGGTTGTATTTGCGAACATTTAACTTCCGTCACATGTACGCACGCTAACGATAAGGTTGCTTTCACAACACGGAAGTGTTCCGAAATTCATTACTTTTGCAAAACGTACTTATTTTATATTAAGGTACAGATCTATTACGAACACATGGAAAATCTTCTTAAATCTGAATCCGGTCCAGTAACATTATTTATGCAAGTTACGTTGGATTTTGTCACGGAAATCCTTTATGCGCAGACCTTCATGCTATGGACGCGGAAGTCAGCTAAAATCCGTAAATACTAGAGGAGTGTAATGGGAGTTGCTTTGCCACTTAGTTGTGTATTTTTGCAAAACCATGAATCAAGTCCAAAGGGGCAGATCCAGACCTATGGCTGCCCGTGATTTTATGCTTGCCGTGAGCGTAAAAGCGCCCATTAGTACTTACTGCACATGCGCGTGGCAGATGACAACGTAACTTAGAGCATATGGGCCTTGAGCGAAACAGCTTCATAACAACGCACAAGGGGGCGTGCCAGCCATACAACCCCCGTTATTACGCTTCGGGGGCGGGGTGAGGCATTTAAATCGTAAAGTATGGGCGTGCTTAGCGTCGTAACTACACATGGAGACTACGGACGCCAGCAGTTAGGCTGTGAAAAGTTAGGGTAGGGTTTGGTCGGCATAAAACGGCAAAAGTACGAGCAAGGGGAATGCCTAGAGGCGTGCTTCGTAGGTACGCTGGCGTAAATACGCTACACACAAGGGCGTATCATTTGCGTAGGTCTGGATCTGGCCCTAAGTGAATAAAACCACCAGAAGTTCAGGGAAAAGCAAATAAGTATCAATCTGACCTTAAGCCAATAAACCCAATCATGTGGACTCATTTATCTGCATTACTTAGTCCCTATCTTTGCCACAACTACTGTGGCGGCTGAGGATGCAGCCTTTATGGGGCTGTTAGGAGCAATAGCTTGGCAATGCTGAGCCCAGTAGGCAGCCTATGAGTCTACATAAGGTCACCAGAACATCATCAAGGTTGTGGGTTGTATTGAGTCAGTTGTTCTTGGAAGTGTAAAGTCATTTTAGGGAAATGAGATCTTGTGATTGGGATCTGAATGATTCTAAAGTGATGTCTGCTTTTGCTTTTAAACAAATTAGTAGGAGAATATCACATTTATAGACACTCATTTTAATAACCACAAAATTTCCCTTTTTCAGTTTAAAGATTTCTGGTTTCTCCTGGGCAATCACGTACACTGCTTCAAATATCTGGCTTTCAAATTACATTCAGGTAAGGTCTGTCCTTAAAAAAGTATCGAAATCATTTGCACATTGTCAAATCCAATTTATAGCTTTTTGTTGTAATATAGAGACTCTTTTTTATCACTTTCTAGAACTTTGTGACACTCTGAACCTTTTTTTCACGGCACAACCAGAGGAGAGTCTTTCATATTGTAGCATTTTGCTTCTTTGTTCCTGTTTAGTCTTTTGTCCTATGGTACTGGTTCTTCTCCTATTCCTATGTGAAATGTGCTCACTCAACGGCACTTTGACATTTACTAATACATTTACTCTCCTGTGGCTGTAATCCAGACTTACTCGTTCCCTTATTCTGTCACTGCTGGAATGTAGTCTGAGATGTATAATGTCATTGCTTGGTGCCAAATTATTAACCTGGAAATCATACCTCAGGAATGGGAACACTTTTTCATCGGGAACCTGGCCACACTTATTTCAGTATGTATTATCTAATATGAATTATGTAGTTAAGAGAAGGAATGTGGATCACTTTGAAAACTTTAGGCATGAAAAAAATACACTATGCTTGACAAATTAAAACAATAGCGATCAGATTACCTTTTAATTTACATGATTAAAAAAAAAATTAAAAATACTTATTCAGAGTTTAGGCTTTAACATAGAAAGTGACGGCAGATAAGAGCCACATGGCCCATCCAGCATGCCCAGTTTTTTATTTAAAACTATACTGACCCAGACCCTATTTACCCTCAATTTAGTTTGAGATTTAGGATATCCTTATATTTCTCCCAAGCATGTTTAAATTGTTCTACACAGGCCATGGACCATTTTAGTTGTACTTCTTTGCACAGTCTCTAACAAATTTATGTCTTTCTGGAGATATGGCCTCCAGAACTGAACAAAGTGTTCTAGGTGAGGTCGTACCAACGATCTATAAAGGGGCATCACTACTTCTCTATTTCTGCTACTAATTCCTCTCCCTTTCCTCCTCAGTAGTTTCTAATGTAGTGTGCCATTAAGTATATATTCGGTTTTTGTGCCCCAAATGCATGATTTTGCATCTTTTGGCATTAAACTGCAGTTGCCACACTCTTGACCATTCCTCCAGTCTACCTAGATCATCCCTCATTTTGTGTACCCCTCCTGGCGTGTCTATCCAGGAGTCTCTATAATAAATGCCTCATAGTAAAAAGGCTATTGATGGCAGTAACCAGCACTGCTGTGCTTTAGTAAAGCTCGGATTGGGGAAGATTATATTCCAAATACTAGTATTATTATTTTTATTTTTATTCCCTTCTTTTTTTTTATTTGTAAATTTAATTTAAAATGTAACAAATTTAAAATTTGAAATACATACTACCCAATATTTTC
Source organism: Limnodynastes dumerilii (assembly GCA_011038615.1). Lineage (NCBI taxonomy): Eukaryota > Metazoa > Chordata > Amphibia > Anura > Limnodynastidae > Limnodynastes > Limnodynastes dumerilii. Next base: position 13,712 of record WWET01003711.1, on the reverse strand, counting down.
AATAAAGAAAACAGGACAAATAAGCTTCCTCCAGTTCTGCCTAAACTCTGCTGCTGGTCCCAACCTCACCAATTTTCCAATAAACCACGCCCCCTTTGCGGCTGCATAGGACAAAAGCAACATAGAAGAGGGAAAAAAGTAAAAATAAGTTTTAAATAAAGTTACAAAAAACCCTAATCTGGACAAACTAGAAGGAGGATGGGCCAGCAGGACAGTCACCAAAAAATTGAGACTGACCTGCTGGAATCGAGACAGTTGGGAGGTATGCAATTATTTTCCTTTGTTATTTTGCTAAATACATTATATATTCTGCTATGCATATACAGGTCCATTCTTACTTGCCAGGTTAAGATCAGGCTGTTTAAACCATATAGTAATCAGTTTTGACAGATACCTATATTAGTGCTGTCCATGGACCTTGCTCTTTCCAGCGTCTAACACTCAGCAGCCTGTGTGTTCCTATTTGTCTTATTCCCAGGGCTGCAGGGGCGCAGCCAGGGTGGGTTTCTGGTAGTCTAGAAACCCACTTCCACCCCTAGGATTAGCAATATTCCTTTCAGAGAATTCTGTGGATTTTTTAACATGTAATTCCTTCTTTGGCCACTAGAGGCCTCCCTACAGTGTCCTGTTTAGCAGCCTGCTCTCACTCTTCCCCCCTCTTCTTCCATTTAGCCACCCCCAACCACCACTGAGGACAGGGTCAGATCAGATAAAATGGCTGCCTGCTGTGTCTCAGTGTGTGTTGGCCTCACCTTTACCATCTGCCAACATTGTCAGAGATATTGATAACATGCTCAGATGAACTATGTGCATCATGTGAAATGTGGTAAGATTCCCTTCCAGACTGCTAGTACCATTCAGGGGCGTCACTAATTTTTTTGTTGGGGGGTAAAGAATTTCACTTGGCGTGCCTATATTATCACTGACAAACTGCTCATACTATCACTCACACACTGCCCCCTATACTATTACTAACACACATATTATTTATTATTATGGGGGGGGGGATATGGAACCCAGATCTCTTCTTCCATTTTAAAATACTACATTTGCACCTGGGCTGAATTTAGGGCCTTAATCTATAACCTTATTATACATGCAAACGAGAGCAAATTAAAGCCACACCCCCTTTGCAGAAACTCGGATGCCCTCGGATGTATTGATTTTTCCATGATAAATTGTTGGAGTGTATGTGATCAGTGAAGAAAGGCAGTCCTTCAGTATTGTGTTAGACGTTTACCCAGTTAGTAGAGTGAGATTAATTCTACATAATTCTTGAAAATAAACACATCGGGCCAGATCCAGACCTAAGTATGCTAGCCGCTGTTGTAAAATCGCCTTTTTGTATGTACTGCACTGGCGCGCGGCAGATGTTAAGCAACTCTGATCGTACGTAACTTCAGCGTAAATTTGAATGTAGGGGCATGTCAATCATACGACACCCGGAAATATGCTTTATGGTCAGAGGGAGGTATTTAAATTGTACAGTATGGACCGGGTTAGGCCGTTACATACGTCAATCCATTATGTACGTCCGTACTTACGCTTGGAAAAGTTAAGGTAGGGTTTGGTAAACGTTAAACGAGTAAACTACATACGAGCGAGGGGAGTGCATAGTACTTACGATAGTGTAAATACGTTACGCCACGGAACGTAAAAAGAACTTAGGTTTGGATCTGGCCCATGCTCAGTATTTGCCCTCCATTAAATAAAAATGTATTTATGAATTCTGAGCATGGAAACCACAAACAGACATGTAATCCATATTCCAGTTAATGGATATTTCAGATGCATTTACATAGAACAGGTGTATTTGGGACTAGTGTGTGTACTGCAATTGCTCACAAATGATCCATGACATTTTGTAAACAGAAAATTCCTGTTGTCCTGCAAAGTGATCTTTACATAAATAAATACTAAAGGGATGACATGGGAATTAATGGCTTATGTGACATGAGAGTGTTCATTATTCACAGAAATAATGCCTTGATGACCTCTCAATAAGAAAGGGAATGGGAAGCAAGAGTTATACAATGATAAAATATAATGATATGTTATTGCAGTTTGATTCCTGACTAATATACCAGACCTTGCCCATTATTTGCTGGTTTGATTGCAGGAAAACAGGAAGTCCCAGAGCAAGAAAACCATTAAAATACATACAACCAATCAGAGAAGCTTTCTCACACTCAGACAATTAAAGATAGCTGTTCTAATTGGCTGATTGTTCCTGGCTGAGAAAATGAAAATACTCAGGGAAGACTATATTGGCGATGGAGCAAAAAACAAAAGCATGGCATAAAGTGAACATCTCTGGAGTTTCTAGACAACACCCAATAAAATTCTATTGAGGAATGTCTTAATATATAACTCAATATCTTGTATATATATATATATCTTGTATATAAAGTAATATCAGAATATGAGGTGATCTTTATCTGGCCTGAATCTGTTTTGTTTTATTGCCCTGGCTTGAATGTTGTAATGCTTACCTGTCATAAATGGCACTGGGATATTGGGGGAGGTCGTTAAAGAGTTTGGCCAGAGCTCTGAGGGTAGAGTTTGGTCAGAGCAGACTCGTCACTTTTTACAAAGGTGGGGGCTGTTGGAGTGGGGCATTTTTTTTGGCTTTAAATGTGGAGTCCCAGGTAGAGATATTGTTCACTTCATGTGATCTTTTAACTAAGGAGGTGATAAATATTCTGCTAATCCCAGGCAAGGATGGTTTTTGCACAAGTCTTTCTGTGTTTTCCCCTTTTTTATTTAATAAGACTGTTTTGCATATTGTATGTCATTTTATAAAAATTCTTGTAAATAAGCATTGTGATTTCTTTTCATATTAAAAATCAATGAATAAGTTCATGTCTCCATATTCTTACAGATTCACATGTCAGACCGACTTGGTTATTAAACGCTACTTAGTGGTAACAGAAGAGATTATTTTGTGTTTGTGATAATTCTGATAAAGTGTGGGTCCCCGCAAAGAAAATCTGAATGTCGAAAATTTTCACGGAGGCATTGCAATCGATCCACGGAGCACCGAGCTTTCGGTGCTCTGAAAAGTTATAAAAAAATAGTCCCCCAATCCATCAACTAATTCTTACCCTAGCTCTCCCCTCTCACTACCCTACCCCTCCCTTCCTAGCAGCCTGACCCTAACCCTCCCTTAATTGCAGCCTGACCCTAACCCACCATCTCCCGCAGCCTGACCCTAACCCTCC
>WWET01003710.1:98046-142398 GCA_011038615.1 Limnodynastes dumerilii | reverse complement strand
CATAGCTTTTGTTTAAGTCTAAACAAGCAGCTGAAATACATTTACACCTTACTTTTATACACTGACACATGATTACATGACCATTTGCCAGCGATTTTAACAAACTCTCCACTGATCCCCCTGACAATTATCTCCGGAGACTTTAAGGCCAAACACCAGCGATTTTGAACGTCTCCCCTTAGTAAATCCAGAGATTTGTATGCTCCTCATGCAAAAAATCGCCAGAGAGATTTAAACACCGGCAATTTTACTCAATTCACCGTTCGCAAATGAGGTCCCAATTCTGAAATAGGTGGCGATCTTGAGTTAGGCAGAATCATTGCTTCAGACTTGCTGAAGTTGACTTTAAAACCTGCAAAAGAACCGAAGAGATCAATAAGCGCCGAAATAGTGGGAATAGATCTATCGGGCTGAGAAATGAAAAGCAACATGTCGTCTGCAAACATTGCTAATTGCTGAGAAATGAAAAGCAACATGTCGTCTGCAAACATTGCTAATTTTAGCTCAAGGTTATTAACAGTTATACCTTTAAAATCCGAGGAATTTCGCAGAGCTACCGCCAGAGGTTCCAGGGCTACTGCGAACAATAATGGGGAGAGCGGGCACCCTTGCCTAGTACCGTGCTGAATAAAAAAGCTATCAGACAGAAAACCATTACATGCTACTTGTGTGTAGGGATTGATATATAAGGCCCCCAGCAGAGAGGCATACTACGAGGGAAAACCAAATCTAGCTAAGGATTCCATGAGGTGATCCCAGGTAACCAAGTCAAAAGTCTTCTCGGCATCTAAAGACAGGATTAGCTCAGACCCGGGACCACCGCAGGCCTCCGCCTGTTGAATTACTGAAAGAACTCTACGGATGTTCACCACTGAGTGTCTATATAAAATAAAACCAGTTTGGTCTGGATGGATAATGCCAGGTAAAATAACCTTGAGTCGTTCCGCAATAATTTTTGTAAACAATTTATAGTCGATATCTACTAAAGATATAGGCCTATAGGAAGACAGTAGTTCAGGGTCTCAACCCGGTTTGGGAAGGACCTTAATAACTGCTGCGTTAAAGTATGTTGGGACAGAGCGCTTTAGGAGAATGGAAACCAAGGATTCCCCAATCTCAGGTGCCAAAATTTAGAAAAATTCCCCACTAAGGCTGTCTGGACTCGGTGCTTTTTGATTTTTTTGTAACTTAATAGCCAGCTGCAATTCAGGCAATGTGATAGGAGCTAATAAGGATTTGGCTTGGGATTGAGCAGAACTCCTGCTTTTTGCCATGGTCAATGGGATCCTGCGAATATAAAGATTGATAAAATTGCTTGAAGGTTTCCACTATATACTTACTATCGTGCCTCAAGGTGCCACCACTATCCCTGAGAGTAGCGATAAAAGTGGGCTTTTTATATCCTTGTAATAAGTTTGAGAGTAGTCTGCCCGACTTATTGTCCCATTTATGGAATTGAAATTTTTTACGGAAATTTTTGACCTAGTTTCCCCAAGATCCCCTGAAATTGAATTTTAGCAGTGTTAGCCCTAAGATTGAAAGAGGAAGGGTCAGCGGAATATATATGATATGACTCTAATAACGTCTTTTTTGTCTGGGTAAACTCTTCTTTGTTAGCTTTATTAAGCACAGAGACATGGGAAATAATATCCCCCCGAACAACCGTTTTAAAAGATTGCCAAAAGAGTTGAGGGTCTTCTATATGGGCTGCATTGGTATATTTAAATGTTGCCCAGGTCGCTTTCAGCAAATCCCTAAATTTTGGTGAGTTAGCCATATAAGAAGGGAATTTCCATAAACCAAGTGCGGACCTAGAATCATTATCCTCTAATTTTAACCATATAACAGCGTGGTCAGAAATAACTATAGGCTCTATTTCAGTATGAAGGATCTTGGGTAAAAGTGACTCAGTGACAAGCAAGTAATCTTATAGGGAGTGGTAAGCAGCAGAAAGACACGAATAGCTCTTGGTTGCAGGATTGCGGACTCTCCAAATATCGATCAGGTTAAGACGTTTTGCAAATTGTGGGATACCTAGCTTGGTAAAGCGTGCAAGCCTTTGGCAGAAGATTGTCTATCTAAAATTTTAGATGCAATCAAATTGAAGTCTCCTCCTACAATCATAGGACTATCAATATATATAAGCAGCCGTGAAAGCAGAAGTTGAAAAAACGGTCTAGAATAAGTATTAGGAGCATAAATATTACAAATGGTAACACGAAACCCATTAAGTGTAATATCTAAAATGAGAAATCTACCTTTTTTATCTAAGGTTTGTGCGTGTATTTCGTAGGTAATTGTTTTACGTAATAATACCGCAACACCTCTGGCTCTAGAATTATATGGTGCCGCAGCTATTAAAGCAAAGGGGCCATTATTCAATTTAACCAACGCATTTTCAGCCAAATGAGTTTCCTGTAATAGAACAACATCTGCTAATAACTTATACCCCCAACATTCCATGTTGCAAATTTAAGATTAAACATTACATTTTAAATAGGGGTGATGGCAATTATTGATCCTCACATTTAAACAGATCAGAAAAGTAACAAATAAAGGAAAAGCAAAATACTCACATGGCTCAAATCAGGAAAGGAGCACGGCTACCACATAGGCACAATAAGAAAAGACTTAGAAGATGGTTAAAAAGGTTAGAAGATGCTACTAATTTACAATACATGGCAAATATGAATAAACCATTAAAAATTTGAAACCAAACAAACAAACATTAAAACCAAAGAAAAAAAGATTGACAGCGCAGGAGCCCTATAAACTTAATACATTTAAAAATAATAATAATGTAAGGCTATGAGGGCTGATAACAGCAACACTGATAATAATTATAAAAAATAATTTATTCATCAACAACATAATAAGCAACAAACGCAATTAATAGATAAATAATCAAATGAATAATAATAAAAAATATAAAAAACCCATGTATGAATGGTGAATAATGAAGGAGCAATATAATAATAAAAATAATCTAGTCTTGGCCAAAGAGTTCAATAGGAGATTGTATACTTAGCAGTTCCAAGTTGTAGCATGATCATACGGGGTAGGAAATTCCACGTGGAGAGATGATTTTCAATAATATCCCCGATCTAGTCCTTTAGCTGCTGTAAAGTTCAGAGGGGTGTAGGTGGCCAGCCCAGCACCCGATTACAAAACAAACTTGTGAGACAGGGTATCAAGTAGGTTGCGCCAAGCTATAGAAGCAGTTAGGGTCACCGATGATTGACAGCCGGGGTAGGAACCTGTATATCATACAAGCCCCCGGATAGATGGTTATCGTGAAATGAATGGGCAAATATCCACCAAATGTTTCACCTTCCGTGAGATGGACCACTCTTCAATGCTGCTCCTTAGGCAAATGAGACACTTTAACGAAGATTCACAATGAAAGATCGCGTTCCGTCTCACAAGTGGAATAAAAAATTGTACGGTCAATGCTCTTATCATGGGTAATATTGTGACGAGTTTCGTGCCTGCTAGGCACTTTCTCAAGCGGTAATAAACCGTCTCTTTACTCCTCCTATTTATAGGAGGTTGTCTAGTAATCAGATCAGTTCATTAACATAATTAACAAATAAATAAATAAATAAATAAAAATATATAGTAATAAACAACAAATCAATTATCAGCGTTGGTGCAATACACAGGGTAAATAAAAACAATATAACTACTTCATTGCTCAGCTGGAGAACAATACATAATATTTAGCAAACATTATAGTAGATAAAGTACAGCAAACTCCATAATTTATATATAGTTCATTCTGCTAATGTATTTTATTTTATTATATTAAAATTTGTCCCTAATACGTCCATTCTTATATTAATTAAATTCCACTTCATATCATTTCATTTTAACCTACTAGTCATACAATCAACTTACTCCATTAATGCACACATTTGATCACGTATCCGAGACTGGGGAAAAAAACTTAGCCAGCCTGACAGGTACCAGATGCCATCTGAGTAGCAATTTATACCTGTTTTCTTTTATGCGGGTACAAATAGAAGTGGATGCTATGGCCTCCCTAATTCCCTCCCATTTCTCCAGATCCAACGGACTCCCGAAATCTCTATCCCAAGCCGTGTTAACATTTATTATATATACTACCATGATTCTTCAAAGGTAGTTACGTGTAGTGTAGATAGTAATAGTGGTGATAAGTCCAAGATCAAATAGATATTGGTTTAAACCAGTCAATAAAAATCAGGAATTGTGAATATAGGAATAATCATCATCAAAATAATAATAACAGCTATGATATTTAACACGGATAGGAATATAGAAATAAATTCTAGTGATCTTACTTCCAATAATATAACATATTTATAAAGCCCCAAATACATTGACTTCTATAATATATTTTAAAATGAAAAAGTGAATAATGAGATTCAATCAGCAATGTAGTCATATTTGTTGGATATTAACTAATTTGTATACAAATCAAAATTGTCAACATTACATGGAAGAAAGTTAGATGTAGAACACAATAAATCAAAATAGAAATTCGAGACAATTATATTATATGACAGTCTAAATATAGATTATAAGATTTAATGAACCAAAAAATTAAGAGTAAAGGTAAGTATTAAGTTTAGAAACCTAGGGTGGTAAACTCCAATGCCTCATTTAAGCCATCGGGCACTAGGGTTTGGAGTTGAAATATCCACTTAATTTTGGCGCAACAGAGTTTATTAAATCTGTTGCCTCCTCTGGTGGTTGGTGGAATCAACTCGACCACAAATGCCCGTAGCCCCACAGGATTACTAATATATGTCAAATAAAAATGTTTCGCAACACTGTGTGTAAGAGATTTATTGATAATATTCCTGCGGTGTTCTCGTATTCTCTCCTTCAGTGACCGCGTCGTGCGTCCAACGTATTGGAGCAGACACGGACACAGAAGGAGATGCACCACATAGTTAAAATCACAATTGGCAAAGTGATTGATGGAAAAACATTTTTGTGTAACTGTTGAAATAAAAGCGTTAGAGCGATGGAATATGATATCACATGTAAGGCACCAAGTCTTACCACACTTAAAGCATCCAACTGGTGTGTGAGAAAGCCAGCTGGTGCATGATGTGGTTTTCTCGGTAGTTGCTTTGATCTCACTAGGAGAAAGAATATTTTTCAAATTTTAAATTTCGTTTGAAAAATAATTTAGGGTTGTCATCCAAAAAATGATTTAAATCGGATCACTTTTAAGTATTGGATAATGTTTACCAATAATTTTCTTAATATGGTAGGATTTGTTATTGTATTTTGAAATAAATGGAATAAGTTCTTTTTTATTTTCATCATTATTATTATTATTATTATTAGTAGTAGTAGTAGTACAAGGGGTATTTGACTCATTAGATGTTTTAGGAGTTAGAAGATCTGACCTATTAATCAACTGAACCTCATCCAGGGAATGTTTTAAGAGGTCATCAGGATAACCCCTGGATTTAAAACGATCCAGGAGATCCTGTGATTGAGCCATTACGATTAATGCGGCATAACTGCCCCTTGGGTATGTGTTGTACCCAGGGACTTTAATGCACACTACTGTAATGGAGAAAATTATTGATGTCTACTTTTTTAATATAGGTTTTAGGACAAACCAAAGAATCTTCAATATAGAAGTTCAAGTCCAGGAAGTTGATGGCGGAGTCACTACAATTTAAAGAAAAGGATAAGTTGTAAGTGTTGATTAAGTGATGATTAAGATAAGCCAAGAAATCAGAAACAGAAAAATACAGTGTGTCCCAAATAATAAACAAATTATCTATGTACCTTCTATATAGCACCAGGCTTGCTCCGAACGACCCACCCCACAGGTACTTGTTCTCAAACTTTCCCATGTAGAGGTTAGCAAAGCTCGGAGCGAACCTGGTGCCCATAGCGGTGCCAAGCACCTGGAGGTACATACGTGTGTCAAATGAAAAATAATTGTGCTGTAAAATAAATAAAATGGCCTGTGTCAAAATATCTGAAATTTCGGGAGTGACTCCGCCATCAGCCGCCAGGAACTCCTTCACAGCCTGTACCCCACCCTCATGTGGAATATGTGTATACAGAGCTGTGACGTCAAGTGAAACAAAAACATAATGAGGTTCCCATTTAAAATCCTTTAAGAGGTTGAGCAAATGCATAGAATCACGCAAATAAGATTTCAGTTGGACAACGTATTTTTGTAAGAAGGAATCGATAAAGGCAGACAGATTACAGGCGAGGGAGTCCACCCCAGAAATAATGGGGCGGCCAGGGGGGTTTATAACAGATTTATGCAGCTTTGGAAGGTGGTAAAACACCGGAATAACCGGGTAATGAACATAAAGGAATTGAAACTCCTGTTTAGTGATATGTCTACCCTCCAAAGCTGCAGATAAAAATAATTTCAATTAATTTTGATACTCATTGGTAGAATCTTTAGGGAGAACTGAGTAAAAATCTGTATCCCCCAATTGTCTAAATGCCTCCCTGACATAGAAAGATTTGTCTAGAACCACGACACCCCCATCCTTGTCTGCCTGTCTAATAATTATATCTGGATCCCTTCTAAGTTGACCCAAAGCAATTTGTTCACCTCTATTAAGGTTCCCTTTTCCAATCATAGTTGTGTGGGTTTTCTTTGTACATAGAGTTCTAAAATCATCCAAAACCAGTTTATAAAACATTTCAATGGCCCCGGTTTTTTGTGATGTTGGAAAAAAGTTTGAGGGGTTCTTGAAAGTTTTTCTAGTAGTTAAAGTAGTTGAAATAGGTTCAATAATGGGAGTACACTCCTTTTCCAAAGATTCAAGGGCACTAAGACATTCTAGGTCCATCTCATCAAAATTCAATGACTCCAAAGATGACAGTAAGTCAGAAGGAGTTATATCATTTTTGGTATTTTTAATTTGACTTTACTTTTAAGGGTAAAAAAAGTTTGCGACACAAATATCTGTTCAGCTCAATAAATAAATCGAGCTCATTAGGTTCAATATTGGGGGCGAAACTCAACCCTTTTTGTAAGAGTGTAATCTGGTGCTTAGTTAGCTGTTTAGATGTGAGGTTGAAGATTCCACAGGCATCTAGCGAAATTTCAATTGTTTGTCCGTGGGACCTTCTTCCTCCTCTAGCCCCTCTGCTTCTAGAGGTCTTTTTGGGGACCTCGGAGCCAAGGGTTCGAAACGATTTAACCACCGTGGGTCCTTGATCATGTGACCAAGAGGAGAAGAAATTTTCCTTCCACTCAGTCATGGAAATAATCCCAAAAATATAGACTTCCGTAGTAAACGCCCAAAAGACTTGCAAAGTATATCATCCAATCTGCCCACGCTCTAAACCAGCGCCATATCATAATATAGCCACAGGAACTGGACAGGTATCTTTCAAGATAACGAAAGCAGGGACCAGGACAGAGAACAGAAAGGTATACTTATCAGCAGGAGTCAGTGAATGAAGGCACAGGATGGAAATCCAAGAGATAGCGGATCTTTTTTTTTTCCTCCTTTTCCTAGCCCACTGATGTATCGCAGGATGATGCTTGTGCGGTATTATCCTCCTCAAGAAATGCAACAGCATCTTTAGGTGACAGGAAATCCTTAAAGTCTTTCCCAATGAAGATACGTGGACATGCAGGATAAATAAGGGCGAATTTCTGACCAGCTTTGACCATCTTGGAACAAATAGGAGCAAATTCTTTACGTGCCCTTGTGACTTCCATAGAGTAGTCCTGAAATAGACGTAGTTTTCTGCCTTCCCAAACTAAATCAGAGATACGTTTGTTAGCATTCCAAAGTGCGACTTTATGTAAATAATTAAGACATCTGAAGATTACCGGTCTTGGGTTGGAATTGGGCGAATCTCTCAGGGGGCCAATTCTGTGGGCCCGCTCAATAAAAAAATCAGCACATTCACATTCAACTTTAAGCAGTGAGGGGAGTGTGTCCTTGATAAACTTAGATAAAACAGGTCCACGGAGAAACTCAGGCAATCCAATACGTAGATTGTTCCGGCAAGACCGGTTCTCCAGGTCATCAAGTTTATTCCAGATATAAGTTTGTTCCTTACAAAGAGTTTCAGATCGTTTCTGGAGTTGGGAGACATCTTGGAATAAATCACCAGCAATTTGTTCAACTTTCAAAACTCTATGAGACATCTGCAGGATTTGCTCTTTAATATCCTGCACAGTTGTAGTAAAGGATTGAGACTGTGCTTATAACAAAGGCCCCATTGTGTCAGAAATCGCCTTGACTACTTCCTCATAAGATACAGGCATTTTGGGAGTAGCAGTGTCCCTATCCCCCATAGGTGAACAGGCAGAAGGAGATGTAGCTGGAGGAGAGGGAGTAATAGGTGAGGAGGCAGTGGGAGCAAGGATGGCAGACTTTGTACCTGCAGTTTCCCCCTGTGTGGCTCCGCTTGCTGCATGGGAAGCAAGTGCGGGCACCATCTTGGGATTCCTCCTGTGTCCCTTCTGACACGACCTCTGTACCTTCGGCGGCATGGCGGTGCTGATGAAGCGGTCCATACAGTGGGGAACGGAAGGCAGTAAGGTAAGGCAGAGTCTGGGGGAGGTCCTGTGGCTATTAACAGCCAATAAGAGGTGCGGAGAGGCAGCGGGGAGCAGAGCACACGGTTTCGGCGGCTTCTTACATGCCTGCCGGAACCGGAAGTCTCCCTTTATTTCTTCTTTTAATTGTAGAGATTGTTATGAGTTCAGGGTCACTCCATGCCATAATCATCATAGCTCCAAACCTAACATCTCAGATTTTCATGGAATTTGGTAGGATGGTAGACGACATAAAGTAACATATATGTAAAATTTGAGCTCTCAGTAATACACAGTGTTCACGCAACGGGTTTGCAAACATGACAAAAAGTGAAAAATTTGCGCTGTGGTAATGTGAAAGCGGAACAGTATTAGTCTGACTTAAGCTTCTGCATTTAGAACAAGTGAAACAAGTGATATAATATGTTTTTACTCCTGTTCCCAAAGGCTAACTGCATAACGTACTTTATGTACAAGAGAATTAAACATACACATTGCAGATATTCAAGGTCAAAGGTCACATTATGTGCCCTTGAAATGTAGAAATATTTAAATATTTAAATATAAAACAATTTTTTATGATTCTCACACACACAGCTTCTTAACTCTTCTGGCTGATTGTCCCCTGGGTTTGTAATTTGTGCTTGTGATTTGTAACTATCGCAGGCAGCAATTGTTATTCATTATACATTTTACAAGCATAATATATGTGATACGAAGTCCGCAACTGGAGCCTGGGAAAAGATGCACTTAGATATTCTGATGGTTGCGGTTATCATGAATAATTTCCTAAATCTATCTTATCAATTCTTTTTTGGTCTCTATCTTTATAAAGTAATTTAATCTGTTTTTATTATATTATACCAATGCTCAAAGTGTTTTCATATAATTAATATATTTCTTACTGATTGTTAAATGTCATTGAGAATAATGTATAGATTTGACAGATGTACTGTTATTGTTGTTCTAAAATGATGTAATGCATTTTCTGAGTTGCCTGATAAATAAAAACAAACATATAAAAAAAATATATATATTTTAAAAAAAAAAAATATATACTTTTTATGAAAATGATGGTCCCTTAGCTTCAAACAAGACCAACACGAAAGTTCTACCACAATTAGAAGCAAAGTTTTGATTAATTTTAATTGACCTTACAAGCATGCATTTTACACTTTTTGTCATGTCCTGTTACGTGAACACCGTGTATTACGGAGGGTTAAAATTTTACGTGTGAAAGTTACTATATGTTGTCTACCATCCTATCAACTTTCATGCAAATCTGAGATGGTCGGATCGAAAAGTTCCTTTGTTTGTGCTGATTTGGCTTGGAATGACCCTTCAATTGTTGCTGAGCGCTAATATTCTCTCTTATTCTGTAAACGATTGAATCACTATTCCACTATATTATATTTTTCATTCCAATGATAGTAATGTAAACTATATTGATAACCAGATTTCTGTTTACAATCTGTTGATACAACTTGTGTTACTGTCTTAAACATCTTCTAGATTTAAAATGTACTCTGTATAGTTCTTTGGTCTCTGAACAAATATAAAGTGAAAAAATGTTTAGGTGAAACATCAATGCTGTACGTTATAGAATCTAATTTGTTATTTGAATTCTAAATGTAATACATTATTTCACTGTAACTGGCCGAGGCTTCTGTCTCACAGATCTGATTTACAGATATTGCACATCTGTGTATTTCTGTGTCTCTTAATCACACCCGGGCAAAGAGCAGAGAAAATCCCCTAATCCATGTGCATTACACAGGATATAATTAATGGTGTTACTTTCACTTTTAATATAAGAATATTTTATCTCAGTAACACCCTCTATTTACAGATTAATGTAAGCACAACAAGGAAATAGTAATTCCCCTAAATTTCACAACACAGAATATATACTACAGGCATTATTACCTTCATTAAATGTTGCACAAAATTGTGGCCGCTCAAATCAATTTATGGGCTAATGAACAGGTTCTTGCAAGGTGTGGTTAATCTACACAGAAACAAAGAAAAACTTTACCCTTATTCACCAGTGGCTGGTCTTCCTTTCCATCTGCAAAATAAAATGCTGAAATATTAGTTACACACATTTGTCATCACATTGTAAGCCACCTGCACTAGGAAGACCTAACTAAACAATGAGAGTCCCGGAGTTCTGTCATATATCATGTGTTTTTAAAATGAGACTAAGATTATTAGCTCCATATCACGAAGATTTCAACTATGATTCTGCTTCTCAAATAAACAGGGTTAGGTTTATGGAGCTAATAAATACAAAAAGCACCTGACCAGGGCGAGAGATACAACTATAATTTACTATAATAACTTAGGAACATTCGTGGTCCACAATGTCATAAAATATCACCTTTATTAAGAAATTAAAGCAATGATGATGAATTGGAGGTCTGTATTTACTGGCTCTATGAATCCCCGTCTATACTCTACATTGCAGTGGCCAAAGTGGAAATTTAGAAGTGGTGGTATGGAAACAGAAAGTATTAGAAGTGAAAGCACTTTGTAATCTGTTGACGCTATATAAAAACCTTTAAATAATAATAATGTGCCAACTGCAAACATGGAAATTTTCCAATCCTACAGGATGAAAAATGTCTACATGTCGTAAGTCTCGATCTGGTCCAAAATTATTAATATGTACTATCATCAGGTAGTGTGTTATATTGCAATTGAGTACAAAACAAAGGGTAATTGTCTTGCCTGTTAGGGTCTTCACAAAAATCTGCATACCACCTCTCAGACGAAGGACAAGATGAAGTGTGGATTCTCCCTGGATGTTGTAGTCAGACATGGTACAGCCATCTTCAAGCAACTTGCCAGCAAAGATCAACCTCTGCTGGTCAATTGTAGCACAAAGCGAAGGACCACAGACATAAATACTCAGGCATATGTCCCAGTATGGATCAGATCATTAATCTGCAAACTCCATATCATAGTCGACTCGCTGAAGAGTAGGTAATCTCCCTGACTTCCTGAAGTGTTTGGCATCTCCCTGATAATGATACAGTCCCAGAAGTCACTGTGGTATGATGACAGAATTTAGAAATTGTATCCTATTTCAGAGTTGATGAATTTTCAGCTTCCCTCCGGGAGATCCTGGAAGGAAGCCATAGATGCCTGCAAGAGGACGGGCTTAATTACATAATGTATGCAAATTGAATCAGAAACCCCACCCCCTGACTATCAATGCCCTTTTTTCTTACTTTTACTAGAGCTGGAGGCAGGGCAGATTACATAATCAAGTCCAGCCCTGCACCTAGTAACACTAGTGTTGTCAGGCAGGGGGGCAAGACTTCTACCTCTGCAGGAAATTTGCAGGCTCTCCGGGATACCTGCCCGAATTTCGAGAGACTCTATTCCTGGAGAATCGGCAACTCTGTCCTATATCCCTGCATTGTGGCCTATGGAGGCAGCCAATTTCATGTAGGTAAGATATAGTCAAACACTGGCAGTTATCTAAAACAACATGACAGAAAGACATGGAGACAGAAATGAAAAACCACCTTGGTTTCTTGGTCATCACTTTTATTTTTTCTATAAAGATAAGGACGTCGACAAATCTCCTAATCCCAGTCTTCACAATAACACTGAACCTATTTATTCAGACAATAAATACCGATTCTGCCATTTTTATTGAAAAATTGTTTTCCTGAAAGCGCCATGGGTGGAGCTATTTGCAGAACACACATCTTTGGTGGTACAGGACACGCCCCTTTGGTGGTACAGGACACACCCCTTTGGCGGGTACATGGCACACCCATTTGGAGGTACATGATACACCAGTTTGGCGGTACAGGACACACCCCTTTGGTGGGTATATGATGCACACCTTTGGCGGTACAGGACACACCCGTTTGGTGGTACAGGACACACCCCTTTGGTGGTACAGGGTCTTTGTAGTGCTATCACAATCTCCCTGATATTAATTTACAAAAGTATGCCATGCCCCATATAAAGCACAAAGTGTGAAAACCTCTCTGCACAATGCCACTCATCCCTCATACTTGTTATCCCCCAACAAACGTGCACAATTGCACTTTACCATCCCTGCTGCACTCTACAGACCCTACAATGGCAGCTGTTCCCCTGTGCATTGCTTTGCTTTGTCTCAGACTGAGCCTATCTGGGGGACAACACAGCCTTTCATACACCGATTGGCTGCTGCCGGTCACATGACCCCGCTACGCGCTGGGAGACACAATCCCGCCTCTCTCCCAGACTCTGACGCTGCTAAGAACTACCTTTCCCAGAGACCCCTGCGCGACCCAATGACGTCACGTAACGGTCAACCAACGGGGGAAGCTCCTGGGTCACGTGACGTGCACATTTGTGGTAGCTAAAAAAAGGTATGGCCTCTTTTCTGGTATAATTATGTATTTGTGTGTAGCTGCATAGTGAGCATTGCATTGTATGGGCCTGCGTCATGTGACTGCCAGGCAATGGGACCTGCTGCCTCCTGATACCACCTACAGGTCCCATTGTAAACAAAGCGGGAGCAGCCAACTCCAGCTCTGATGTTTCTCCATTGTACATCAGCTGTGGGATGCTGCGCTCCTCGCAGTGTAATGCCAGGGCGCTGTGTATTGTGTGTGTGCGGGATAGACAGCTCTGATGGGACACCCCTGACTGCTGTGCTACTATAGATCCCAGCATTCTGAACCAGCCTTTCAGGGCATGCTGGGACGTGTAGTTCACCAAGAGCTGCTTGGGTACCAAGTCTGGGCTTGTGCTACCAGCCCCTAGGGCCATGCTGGTACTTCTAGTGCACCAACAGTGATGTTCCAAATCTAAGCATTCACTACTAGCCTACCAGTGCACCAACAGTCATTGTGTTCTGTGTCTTAACATGCGCTACAAGACTATCAGGCCATGCTGATACCTGTAGTGCACCAAGTCAGTAGTTTTCCATGTTTTACCATGCACTACCGGCCTTTGATGCCATGGTGATACTTATAGTGCACCAGCAGTCTGTAGAGTTCTGTGTCTTAACATGCACTACCAGCCTTTGAGGCCATGCTGATGCATCTAATCCACCAAGTCAGTAGTGTTCCATGTCTTAACATGCACTACCAGCCTTTCAGGCCATGCTGATACTTCTGGTGAACCAATAGTCAGTAGACTTCTGTGTTTTAACCAGCGTTTTGGGACTTCTAGTTCTACAATAGCCAGCAAAGCTCCTAGTCTTGATATGGTCTGATAACTTTTCACCAGTCTCTTTTTATCCGTCCGGCCTTGGAATTCTTGCAGTGTTACAAATAGAGTTTAACCTATCCCAGTTCTGTCAGCTCAGTCTTATATAACCACACAAACTATCTCAATATCTTGCTTTTATTTTAAATCCTAATGGCAGATAATTACTGTTACAAGACATCTAGCAAAATTAATAAACGAACAAAAAGATTGTTGTTAAGAATGTTGGATGTTTCCTTATTTTGGGCATTCATGGTGTGCCGTGGAATTCTGGGAAGGGCTTAGGTGTGCCGTGGAATTCTGGGAAGGGCTTAGGTGTGCCGTGGAATTCTGGGAAGGGCTTAGGTGTGCCGTGGAATTCTGGGAAGGGCTTAGGTGTGCCGTGGAATTCTGGGAAGGGCTTAGGTGTGCCGTGGAATTCTGGGAAGGGCTTAGGTGTGCCGTGGAATTCTGGGAAGGGCTTAGGTGTGCCGTGGAATTCTGGGAAGGGCTTAGGTGTGCCGTGGAATTCTGGGAAGGGCTTAGGTGTGCCGTGGAATTCTGGGAAGGGCTTAGGTGTGCCGTGGAATTCTGGGAAGGGCTTAGGTGTGCCGTGGAATTCTGGGAAGGGCTTAGGTGTGCCGTGGAATTCTGGGAAGGGCTTAGGTGTGCCGTGGAATTCTGGGAAGGGCTTAGGTGTGCCGTGGAATTCTGGGAAGGGCTTAGGTGTGCCGTGGAATTCTGGGAAGGGCTTAGGTGTGCCGTGGAATTCTGGGAAGGGCTTAGGTGTGCCGTGGAATTCTGGGAAGGGCTTAGGTGTGCCGTGGAATTCTGGGAAGGGCTTAGGTGTGCCGTGGAATTCTGGGAAGGGCTTAGGTGTGCCGTGGAATTCTGGGAAGGGCTTAGGTGTGCCGTGGAATTCTGGGAAGGGCTTAGGTGTGCCGTGGAATTCTGGGAAGGGCTTAGGTGTGCCGTGGAATTCTGGGAAGGGCTTAGGTGTGCCGTGGAATTCTGGGAAGGGCTTAGGTGTGCCGTGGAATTCTGGGAAGGGCTTAGGTGTGCCGTGGAATTCTGGGAAGGGCTTAGGTGTGCCGTGGAATTCTGGGAAGGGCTTAGGTGTGCCGTGGAATTCTGGGAAGGGCTTAGGTGTGCCGTGGAATTCTGGGAAGGGCTTAGGTGTGCCGTGGAATTCTGGGAAGGGCTTAGGTGTGCCGTGGAATTCTGGGAAGGGCTTAGGTGTGCCGTGGAATTCTGGGAAGGGCTTAGGTGTGCCGTGGAATTCTGGGAAGGGCTTAGGTGTGCCGTGGAATTCTGGGAAGGGCTTAGGTGTGCCGTGGAATTCTGGGAAGGGCTTAGGTGTGCCGTGGAATTCTGGGAAGGGCTTAGGTGTGCCGTGGAATTCTGGGAAGGGCTTAGGTGTGCCGTGGAATTCTGGGAAGGGCTTAGGTGTGCCGTGGAATTCTGGGAAGGGCTTAGGTGTGCCGTGGAATTCTGGGAAGGGCTTAGGTGTGCCGTGGAATTCTGGGAAGGGCTTAGGTGTGCCGTGGAATTCTGGGAAGGGCTTAGGTGTGCCGTGGAATTCTGGGAAGGGCTTAGGTGTGCCGTGGAATTCTGGGAAGGGCTTAGGTGTGCCGTGGAATTCTGGGAAGGGCTTAGGTGTGCCGTGGAATTCTGGGAAGGGCTTAGGTGTGCCGTGGAATTCTGGGAAGGGCTTAGGTGTGCCGTGGAATTCTGGGAAGGGCTTAGGTGTGCCGTGGAATTCTGGGAAGGGCTTAGGTGTGCCGTGGAATTCTGGGAAGGGCTTAGGTGTGCCGTGGAATTCTGGGAAGGGCTTAGGTGTGCCGTGGAATTCTGGGAAGGGCTTAGGTGTGCCGTGGAATTCTGGGAAGGGCTTAGGTGTGCCGTGGAATTCTGGGAAGGGCTTAGGTGTGCCGTGGAATTCTGGGAAGGGCTTAGGTGTGCCGTGGAATTCTGGGAAGGGCTTAGGTGTGCCGTGGAATTCTGGGAAGGGCTTAGGTGTGCCGTGGAATTCTGGGAAGGGCTTAGGTGTGCCGTGGAATTCTGGGAAGGGCTTAGGTGTGCCGTGGAATTCTGGGAAGGGCTTAGGTGTGCCGTGGAATTCTGGGAAGGGCTTAGGTGTGCCGTGGAATTCTGGGAAGGGCTTAGGTGTGCCGTGGAATTCTGGGAAGGGCTTAGGTGTGCCGTGGAATTCTGGGAAGGGCTTAGGTGTGCCGTGGAATTCTGGGAAGGGCTTAGGTGTGCCGTGGAATTCTGGGAAGGGCTTAGGTGTGCCGTGGAATTCTGGGAAGGGCTTAGGTGTGCCGTGGAATTCTGGGAAGGGCTTAGGTGTGCCGTGGAATTCTGGGAAGGGCTTAGGTGTGCCGTGGAATTCTGGGAAGGGCTTAGGTGTGCCGTGGAATTCTGGGAAGGGCTTAGGTGTGCCGTGGAATTCTGGGAAGGGCTTAGGTGTGCCGTGGAATTCTGGGAAGGGCTTAGGTGTGCCGTGGAATTCTGGGAAGGGCTTAGGTGTGCCGTGGAATTCTGGGAAGGGCTTAGGTGTGCCGTGGAATTCTGGGAAGGGCTTAGGTGTGCCGTGGAATTCTGGGAAGGGCTTAGGTGTGCCGTGGAATTCTGGGAAGGGCTTAGGTGTGCCGTGGAATTCTGGGAAGGGCTTAGGTGTGCCGTGGAATTCTGGGAAGGGCTTAGGTGTGCCGTGGAATTCTGGGAAGGGCTTAGGTGTGCCGTGGAATTCTGGGAAGGGCTTAGGTGTGCCGTGGAATTCTGGGAAGGGCTTAGGTGTGCCGTGGAATTCTGGGAAGGGCTTAGGTGTGCCGTGGAATTCTGGGAAGGGCTTAGGTGTGCCGTGGAATTCTGGGAAGGGCTTAGGTGTGCCGTGGAATTCTGGGAAGGGCTTAGGTGTGCCGTGGAATTCTGGGAAGGGCTTAGGTGTGCCGTGGAATTCTGGGAAGGGCTTAGGTGTGCCGTGGAATTCTGGGAAGGGCTTAGGTGTGCCGTGGAATTCTGGGAAGGGCTTAGGTGTGCCGTGGAATTCTGGGAAGGGCTTAGGTGTGCCGTGGAATTCTGGGAAGGGCTTAGGTGTGCCGTGGAATTCTGGGAAGGGCTTAGGTGTGCCGTGGAATTCTGGGAAGGGCTTAGGTGTGCCGTGGAATTCTGGGAAGGGCTTAGGTGTGCCGTGGAATTCTGGGAAGGGCTTAGGTGTGCCGTGGAATTCTGGGAAGGGCTTAGGTGTGCCGTGGAATTCTGGGAAGGGCTTAGGTGTGCCGTGGAATTCTGGGAAGGGCTTAGGTGTGCCGTGGAATTCTGGGAAGGTGGTAGGTGTGCGGTGGAATTCTGGGAAGGGCTTAGGTGTGCCGTGGAATTCTGGGAAGGGCTTAGGTGTGCCGTGGAATTCTGGGAAGGGCTTAGGTGTGCTGAAGGTGGGAAAAGGTTGAAGAGCACTGCCCTAGGTGACAAATAATGCAGAGAGCGCAGCGGACACGTGCCCATAGTCCACCAGGGGGTCTACATGATGTACGCTGCTCCTTATAGACTGTGTTCTACTTTGTAATCTAATATTATAATATGGAAATGTCATCAAACTTAGCAGAGATCAGCTATAATGTGAAATGTGGTAAAGCAGATGATTCAAATACGTAAATTTTTAGAGCACAATTCATTTAAAGTTGCTCCCGTCTTCCAAAGCCGGCCATACAATTATTGATCCCAGCAGGAGTTGGCAAGATGATTTTCCTCCAGGCAGAGGTCCCGTTATCGATGCCATACACCTCTCCTGCTGGGACTGATAATCCTGGCAGAAGAGGGAGGCCCCAGAAGAAGATGGAGCCGGACAGTGAACCGATTGGCACAGATTAAAATATTTGGCGCTTAGCATGTCAGAAGATCAAAATTATTTGGCGTTTGTGAAATCCATCCTGACAGTGATTTTTGGCCCGATGATTGAATGATTGGGCCGATAATCGCTCTGATATGGCCAGATTAGGCCCATGGTTTTGTGTAGCTGAATATTTTTTGTTCTGTAAACATTGTTGGTCTTCACGTTGCTCTGTGAGGTTCCTACTGACCTCCAACTCGCCTTACACTTGCCAATAAAAGGTGTGACGAGCTTAGAAGCATCGCTCCCTGGGTACTGGAGCTGCTGGAGTTAACATTTGATTACCAGATGTGTAATATTTACCTATTAGAATAGTTGTGGTAATATTAAGTCATGTGCATGTTGCTAGAAATTAGGAAAGAACAAACTCATAAATACTCGTTAGGTATGAAATAAATTGTAGAATTTTAAACTTACTGGTAATTGTAATAATATGTATTGGAAATATCTAAGTGCAGTTGTTCATCAGACTGTAATATAAATTTGTATGGATGTTTATATGAACTTTATATAAATTGGTTAATAATATCTGTTCTGATGTAGGCAGCACCTGTATGAAGCCAGACTTAATATCACAGATCGAACGAGGCAAAGAGCCCTGTGTGACAGACCAGTTTCAATGTGAGGAGGAGATGCCAACAGGTCAGTGTCATGACATCTTACTTGACAGTAGGGGGCGATATGATACACTTCAGGAGCCGCAGTCTGTCCTGGTAGTAAGTGCAATCAATACATTTAAAGAGCCAGTTATGTGTAATACATTGCCTGCAACATCTCACACAAGCGTTACAAGCTATAACAGGGACATCTGATAGGAACCCGGGAGCCACGTAATTGATAGACGCAAACTTTTATGACTTTGATGGCTTAATATATATATATCTATTCACATAAATGTATTTAACTTCATATCCCCATAACATTATTATTACTATTACACTTTTTATATGAGATAGACAAGAAACCTTTGAGCTTCTTTGTGTATTAACCATTTAGTAGAGTGCTAGATCAATGTACTAAGATGTCAGTGATGATTCCTGTATTATTACAATGATACATGGCAGCTACATTCTCCATGGTACAATCAGACTGAGTGCCCCCCCCCTGCAATTCCTTCCACCAGCCTCTGTAATCAGACATGACACCTGTATAGCACCAGAACATTCCATAGCGCTTTAAGGCTGTCCATGTTTGTATGTTAACTACTTTAGTGTGAAGTAATATAACATCAGGAATATTAGCGTTCCCGCATCAGGGAGTTTAATGGAATCTTCATTCCAACCAATCAGGGAGACGCTCATGAAAAATAAGAGTTTAGAATGGTCACAGCTCTGGCTCCTCCCAGCTCTGGAATTTGGAATGTTGGCGGAATGTAATCCTCAGAGTTCCCGCAATGACCCTTTCCCCCTTATTACCTGACCCGTCCCGCCACAGAGTAGACTGATTTCATGCAGAGCCATTAATAGTGTATATTATAGATAAGAAATAGATGAATTATCGTTTCTGCGACATTGACATGCGACAATTCCCAGCATATCTCCACTCCTCTGTAAATAGTGGCTTATCACGGTTGTTATTTTCACCATTATATAACATTATATAACATTTATAGTGATGTGTGGAGCAAGAGATGGACTTAATATTTCTCCTTCCACTTACAGCCTGCATCATTATAAACTCTGAATTTGTATCCAAGCTTCAAGAAATACTGTATGATGACGACTCCTCAGGTTAGTAGCAATGCATTTACATAAATCATTATATACGATTATGATGTGATTTGGATAAATCTTAGCGCCAGGCAGCACTATCTACTATCGTAAATGTTTCATGTTTTCAATTTCCAAGCAAAGTCCAGAGGATTGGACGAGCACAGAGAGTGAGAGGCAGGGTCTATACGATAACCGGACTAAGAGGTTACGCCCACTTATGCACTGAGCCCCACCCCTTATCATTACCGTTATTCCTCTTAAGTTTAGATTGGGTGTAATATGTTGCAATCACTTAGCGTGGGTTTGTATTGTATAATACAGTAATATTATAATAGTCTGATTTATCATTTGATTTTGTGCAAATATAGACTATCTTTACGTGGAAATTGATTCCGACACAGAGGATGAAAAAGACTCCTACACAAAGGATCAGTTACAATCTGAGGAGGATGACAACCAATCAGGTTAGTAGAATTCAAATCAACATGGAGGTGGGTTTAAGTCATGTGACTGGCTGTCACTTGGAAGGTGAACTATACTGATTGAAGCATTGATGCTGGATGGTTAATATGAAGTTTCTCCTGTGTTTACAGACTGTTTCTGTGTGGACGATTATACAGGAGACGAACCAAATGAAGAGCTGAATGTAAGAGACCCAGAGCTGTATGAGGATGACAGCTCTTCAGGTTAGCAACAACACATGGTAAACAAAGATTAAACACCCAGCACATCAGCTACCAGAGGTGCCCATTAAAACTATCATTCCAAAAATTTTGCGACGGAAAAAATACGACACTATCGCCGGTCATTTAGCGGAAAAAAATACGCTAATTCAATAGTTTTTTTATCGGTGCGAAAAAAGAGCAAGCAGCGAAGGAGAAATTTAACGCAATTAAAAAAAAACTTTTTTGAACGTCGCACCTCACTTCCTTCTAGCAGGAAATGCCCGGCACTAATGACAGGTTCACTGTCATTGGCCACTGTCTGAAATATCGTTCTCACTGGCCAATGACTGTCATTAGCGCCGGGCATAGTTGCGACGTTCAAAAAGGTAATTTTTTTTTTTTTACCAAGACACCTGCGCAGCGGCCCCTGGCATCCATGGGCATGTTGATGCTTGTAGTTCTACATGCATCAGCATGCTCTGTCGGAGCACAAGACGGCATCGTTAAAAATCCGCACATCTCATAGGGGCAAATTTTTAATTAACGTTATCGTTAAAAAAGGCGTATTTTTAACGCTGCAAAATAATTGAATAGCAAAAAAAATACCACCTGTTATTTTGCAAAAATAGCGTTAAAAATACGCCAGCAAACGCTTTTACCTTAATTGAATCGGGCCCTGGGAATATTAGCTGTGTTGTCGCCCTCCTGTGGCACTTTGTTGAGTTATCACCTGTTTTGATCATTATGTAAAGTGATTTAATGTCGTGGTTTGTGCAGATTGTGTATATGTGGGGACTGAACCGAAAGCAGATGCTGAAGAAAGGGAAGATATGAGCGTGATGGACCTAACCTACGAGGATGAGGAGTATGATAATGAGGATGATTATGACCGTGATGATGGCGAGAATTATGATAATGGCTATGATTATGATGATGAAGATGATGATCATGACGATGATTCTTCAGGTAATTAATAGTAAGGAGTGGTTGAGAAGGACACTACATTGTGATTGTAGACACACTACCCTAATATAATCAGCCTCATTCTATTGGTTGATAAGTTTCCTTGAGAGTCTGTAGGATATATTGTGGCTGATATTCTCATCCAGTGCTGCTCCCCTTGTTCCTACTGATGATTGCTTATTTGAAGCACGCAGCAGTGTTGTCAACGCCCCTCCCTTATATATGTTTAACAGTCATAGAGGAGGAGCTTCGACAACTCAGGTAATAAATATTATACAGAGCACGTCCTGTCTGATTAGGGGGAAAACCACACTATGTTATGTAAAACTAAACAATATTTCACTTCAGTCACACATTATTGCCGTTCTTCTAAGCTTAGATTGTTTATACATTGTTTTTTCTCTTTCTTCTTCTCTTGATATAGATTGTTTCTGTGTGGAGCCAGATATACCACCAAAGATTGATACAAAAAAGGAGCCACTTGAGAGATATGAAGACGAGCAATGTGAAGACGATGACCTTTCTATAGGTGAGTCTGAATTATATCTATAGTGAAATAAGATGAAAAGCCTTTGCCGGTAACTGAGTCAAATAGTAAAAAAAAAATGTGTTTATAAAAGCCAGAAATGTATTTCACAACATAAAAATAACATAAAATAATATAATAACAAAAAGTAGCACAGAAATGCAAAACAAGCAACAGTCAACCAATAAACAACAAATGCAATCCACAGAAAACAGCAATAAAAAAATAAATATGTATAAAAAAAGGTTGCCTACACAGTGGGAGGTCAGACAGAGTGATTGTGGCAGCTATGCACCATCCGACTGAGAAAAGAGACAGCAGGAAAGTGGATTGTTAAATAAACCATGTGTTAATAAGTCACTAGCAGTCCCTCTCACCACCAACGCGTTTCGATTCTCTCTGAATCTTCATCAGTGTCTGTGTTGTAAAATTTCTTTTTGTTTTTGGTATTATAGATTGTATCTACGTGGAGCCCGAAACACCAGCAAAGACTGTAAGAGAAAAGGAGCCACTGAGGAAATGTAAAGAAGAGCACTGTGAAGACAATGACATTCCTCTAGGTGAGTGTGAATAATACATTAATATTCAGATATCGCTGTTAATGCTTATGTAGCTGTCATTACATAAGACCGGGCCCTGCAGTAGAAGCGCAGTGTTTGCTCCTAGGGCCCCTCCTCCACCCGCGTACTTACGGGTCCAGAACCTTACCTCAACTTGTCCGCACGAAAGTCTAAACCAAGCCCTTGATGTGTGATTTAAATATGAAATCCAGTCTGCAGTGCGTATATACTATGCATGCAGGTCTGGCTAACTCCATGTATGGAGGTTCTGGACGTATGGAAACGAGTTCTGTACATCCAGGATATCTGTGCAGTATGAATGGTCCAGGCGACTTACACATCCAGTGTGCCAGTGTGTTGCTATGCAACAGTAAACAAGTCCCTCCCCGGGAGTCGTGCGCAGCCCCTTCACTGGGGCTCCCTAAAGCCCCAGTAATAACCTGGGTTGAAAAACCTGAGCTATTGCTGGGGTAGAGATATGAAAACAGTCTATTGTTATTGATTTATCTAATCTCATTTTTATGTTTGTATACTTTAAAATACAGGGGTAATAAAAATGATTGCATTGTCTGATTTCACATGCTCTGATAGTGATCTTCAGTTTATATCCATCGGCATTGAAATATGTTACTATACTCTGCTTTGGTTATAATAAACAGTAAATAAAGATTATGTTATATATCCAGAAACAACATATGTTGAAGTAACATATCAGTTGTGTGTAAATACTGCTACCTAAAGTTCCACGCATTTCACCTTGGGAAGTAAAAATAAGAAACATTACAGAAGTTCATAAAGAACAGAGTAACAAAATATATACGTTATGATTATTTTTTGAACATGGGAGAAACCGGAAATGAAAACTTCTTTGAATTATATGTCCCTCCACAGTTGACACGCAGACTGTGAGACACAATGGTTCACCCAACATGGCTGCCGTTCAGAAATGGGAAGACAATGATGGTGCAGTTGCTGATGAAGATGGTGAGAGAATATGGCTGACCCTCCAGTTCTTTAGACAGATTTTTTCTTTTTGGATAGTTTATGAGAAAACAGTCCACTATTAATGTTTTATCTGATCTGCTCATTTGTTTATGTCTGTATATTTAAGACATTGTGGGTAATGATACAAATACTGTATTGTCTGACTCGTATGTCCTCTGATTGTAAAACTGAAAGTTTATATCCCTCTGCATTTAAATATGTTACTATACTTTGCTTTGGTTTTAGTAAACAGAATTTTAAAAAGTAATCCAGTAAATAAATCCTGAAACATATTTGAAGCAACATATCAGTTGTGTGTAAATACTGCTAGATATATGTCTACGCGTTTCGCCTTGGGAAATCAAAATAAGAAACATTGCAGAGGAATAAGGAGTAATGTAATAGAGTAACAAAATATATACATAACATACAATTAGGGCATGGAATCTAGGGTGGTGACGACGTAGTGAATATTTATTTGAACATGGGTAAAACAGGAAATGAAAGCATCTTTTAATTATTTGTCCCCCCACAGTTCGTGCGCAGACTGTGAAACACAATGGCTCACCCAACATGGCTGCCGTTCAGAATTGGGAAGACAATGATGGTGCAGTTGCTGATGAAGATGGTGAGAGAATGTGGCTGACCCTCCAGTTCTCCAGACGATTCTATTTATACAGCTGATGTTGTTTAATGCTGCATGTTCAGTTGTCATTTTGAACATGTCAGCACCAGTCTTTGGTTCCAGTATAGTGGGCAGGAATTTTTGCTAACCCAATTTTTTGTTCATAATATTCTGCTATGGACAAGTCGTGTTTGTAGGCTCTGTACAGAGCCCAAATAATCCGGAGATTGCAAGCAATGATGTTTTCTGGCTGTCTGCATTAACTTAAACTGTGCAACCTGTTTTGGCCAGGTTATGCTAACCACAGATGGACAAGGAGACAGGAAAATAAAAAGGATAATGTGCTTCAAGCCGCTGAGGGCAATGATAAAATATTATTGTGGAATAACAATGATAAAATCGGGGCTGAAATCTAACTATCATAACAAGTCCCTATAAAGAATTGGGTTATAGATCCAAAATCTTTTCTTTTGATTTCAAATACATTAGTATATTTGTATTGAATGAACTATCAGTTATTTGCACAATTTTGCACAGATTTTCCTAATATATCAGCACTGGTGCACTTTAGGATTCATTACTCTATATTTTGGATCTATACCCCATTTCATTATAGGGTTTTTTGTTTTATAGGGTCTTTTTATTATTGTTATTTCACAATAATATATTATCATTGCCCGCAGCGCCTTGAAGGACATTATCCTTTTTGTTTTCATGCCTTTCGATTTTAGAGAACACTTGGGATCTCTTAATGTTTTTTGGGACTGCAGAGTATAGCGCTGAATAGTAGTTTAATCTTTCATTTATTAGACAACGAGACAGGCTTTATAATGAATAACAACCTTATCCCTAGACTCTGGATCTTAACCATACCATACAGAACTCTCCTATATTCCTATATTGACATAACAATATTGACTTAACCAGGGGCACAATCATAGAAATGTTTAAGGTTTTTTTTTTCCCATGAAATAAAATAGTTTAATCCATAAACTACGACATGATACTGAAACATGATTCAAGTTTACAATGGAATTTACCAGTATTTCTCTTTATTTCTCAGACTGGGTAATTGAAGACAATGACAATCCGGTAAATCAGGGATCCATCAATGGTCAAGATTCATCGAGTGAGAGAGTGATCAACTTATGGTTTGTGAAGAAATCAACAGTAATCGATCAAAACTCTGATACGATTGTCTTAGAAGCTCCTCGTGTCAAAAAAGAAATGTCTTCCGCGCAATCGTCTCGTCCGGATGCGTTCTTGAAAGAGAACATGGATAGTGAAAAGCCGCGCGATACGGACATGCAGTTCATGTGTCCTTTGTGCCCCGAAACTTTCCATGGTGTGTCAGAGTTTTTTGAGCATCAGAAAGTTCACGAGCAGAGAACGCCCATGTGCCTGGAATGCGGTCTGCTGTTCAGTGATCACGCCGCTCTGGAGGAACATCTCATATGTCACATAGAGGAGAAGATACGGGTGTGTCAGGAGTGCGGACAGTGCTTTGCCTCCGAATCGGAACTGGAGACGCACATGAAACTTCACAAAGGGGACAAGCAATGGCCGTGTCTTGAGTGCGGAAAAAGCCTTTATTCCAAATCCGGCCTTGAGAGACATCTGCTCATACACATAAGAGATAAGCCCGTCCCCTGTCCAGAATGTGGGAAGACTTTTATCAAGCAGTCCAACTTCGAGATGCACCTGCGGCTCCATGCTGGCGAGGAGCTGTACCCTTGCACCCTTTGTGAAAAGCTATTCAGCACAAAGTCCGCGTGCGACAGACATATCAGGGCTCACACGATGGAGCGCCCGCATGGGTGTCCGCAGTGCGGCAAGCGCTTTCTCTATAACGGCTGCCTTATTAAACACATGAGAGTCCACACGGGGGAGAAGCCATTTGCCTGTTCCGAGTGTGGCAAATGCTTTGCTCAGAGTTCCAGCCTCAACAGTCACCGACGACTTCACGAGGACGAGAAACCGTTTGTTTGTCCGGATTGCAAGAAGTGCTTCACCAAGAAGTTCCATTACGACCTACACGTTCAGATCCACGCAAAGGAGAAGCTGCTAGCCCAAATAGCTCGCGAAAATCACGTCGACATCGAACACGCAGCAAGCCACAATCCAGTTAACAATGGGTCAGTTGGCGCCAATCCTAATATGATTGTTTCTTATAGTGGGAATCCTCACTTAGACGTCTCGTTTAGTGAGAGACCGGTTAGCGATGTCTCTTTTAGCGATGAGCCGGCCAGCGATGTCTCGTATAGCGATATGCCTGTGATGGATGCCCCGTATAATGACATGACTCTAAAGCGAAAGCCTGAGGAGAAGCAGCACGTTTGCCCCGTGTGTCGGAAGAGTTTCCCGTATAACGGCTGCTTGGTGAAACATTTTAGAACTCACACAGGAGAAAAGCCGTACGCCTGCACGGAATGCGGAAAGTGTTTCGCTCAGACCTCAAGTCTCAATTGTCACAAGAGAACTCACACAGGGGAGAAACCCTTTGTCTGTCCCCAGTGCGGGAAAGGTTTCACCAGTCAGTCTCACGTCATCCGCCACCAGGCCATACACAGCGTGGACCGATCGTTTTTATGTAACGGCTGCGGAAAAGAGTTTTCGCAAAGGTCGTATCTTTTAAAGCACCAGAAAAGGATGACTTGTTCGCAAACACTGTGATGGTTTTAACTTGCTTTTTTTTTAATGATATAAAATATTTTACATTATTTGGAAAGACCTGTGGGCATTCTGTATTATTTTAAACATTATTTACTGTGTAATCGGATTGGAAAATGTCTGTTTTTGCAATCTGCGCACACATCCTATCAACTCGATCTGAACGCAAATCTGCTCGCCAGACTCATGACTTTAGATGTTTCTGACCGTGTCCAGAAGGGGGCACTGAAAGTAAGAAAGGTTTAGTATTGCCCTGTAAAGCATAGGCGAGGATTCATGGGGTCCTTTGATCCACATGTCCCATTAGTGTGAACGGATCAGGAAATATAAGGCAGGGGTCGCTGTCAGAAGTCCGTGCAATCAGTTTGTTATTAGATCACTATTCACACTGCGCTCGGAGCTGAGGATCCAAAATAATATTCAACTTCCTTATATCACATTCTAGAAACAGAAAACATTGATTCAAAACATTGAGTAATGTATTTAGAATTGTCAGAAATAAAAAAAACCTTATAAATTTACCACTATTAAAATAAAAAACCAATGTTCCTTGTTTTATCACAATATTTGATTATTAACGCTTATTTATATGAGTATAGCGCCACAAATTGTCCAAAGCGCTTTACAGAGAACATCTGACATTCACATCATGGGCCGGACCCAGAACAACGTCTGGCTTTCGTCATATGTCCGTCATTTGCCGATTATAGCTACTACGCATGTTTGGTAACTATTTTACGTAATCTACGTGTCGTTTTGTTACGTAGATTGTGTATATGCGGTCTTAAAGAGCATGCTTAGTAGCTATTATCGGTAATTTAAAGACGCATGTGTAATACGTCCGCGGTTGTGAATCCGGGCCTTCCTGTATATAGAACCAGCAGAGAGGACTTTTCCACGTGTAGAACCTGTAGCTACAGGTACCAGCACAGGTAGGTAGTTCAGGGTTATAATCTCAGTAATTACATTGGGGTAGATCCAGAACTACGTCCGTCTTCCATAGACGGACATAATTCAATGAATAGCTACTACGCATACGTAGTAGCTATTGTATGTAAGCTGCGTATCGTTTCGAAGATTGCGTAGCGTATATGCGTGCTAAAAGACCACATATACGCAATCTACGTATCAAAAAGATACGCAGGTTACTATAGCTACTACGCATGCGCAGTAGCTATTGTTCATTGAATTACGTCCGTCTATGGAAGACGGACGTAGTTCTGGATCCGGTCCATTGTATTTATCTTATGGGAGCGTGGCTCTTGTTTATGATATTCTGACATATTCCCAGCCCATCGCACACATAGGAGCTACAGCCTCCATCTTACCTGTCCTGCTGGCTACTGTCATGTGCGTCCCCCAGAAGTACAATAGACTGACATTAAAAACACTATTTACAGCTATAAAAGTGTAAGCTCCGAGACGAGACGGAGGAGATGGTGCTGAAGGGAGCTTAGAATATAAATATTGTAAAACAATGTCTGTGTCAGCATATATTCTGGGGTGTTTGGGGCTGACCCCCACTTTGCAGCATTGGTTGGCTTTTGGGAATAACAAAGGTGTTCAGGCTCTGGGTAGAATGATGCAGCCCCTGCAGGTGACCTGGGCACATTTGTGATATGCGGAGAAAAAAGGATGCACAAAGACTCGAAGCTTTATCATGGAAGATGCGGCTCCCCCCAGCAGCACAGAGTCTATCAGGAGATAACTGACGTGTTAATGAAGACAGCTGCATGTGATGGGGACAGTGACATGATGTGAAGGGGGAATGCAGGCTGCAGGAAGCCACAGACATCATTATATAGTGGAAGGAGCAGGATTCCCAGCAGCACAGAGTATATCAGATGAATGATGCAGGTCTAGCCTCTATGTGACAGGGACAGCAACATGATGTGCGGGGGGAATGGAGGCTGCAGGAAGCCACAGACTGTGCATTATATAGTGGAAGGAGCAGGATTCCCAGCAGCACAGAGTATTTTAGGAGATTAATGATATATTAGTGAGGACAGAGCTAGATGGAACAGGGACACGATCGCCTAAAATATATCAGGTGAACTGTGGTTTCAAATGTAGGAAGAAAAGTGTAACCATCCAACCCCGTAATACCTCTTTCTCATCAAAATCCCAGGTCTGTCAGGATAACAAACACAGTTTCTGTGTTGCATCTGTTCACACCACATCTTAGTCCCATATAAATCCTGGGTTATGGCAGAAGCACCAATTTAGCACCTTTCACGTATATCTGGATCCAAAACGGGAGTAAACCAGGTAGCGACCAGCCTGGGGTGCAAGAACTGGGTTCAACCATTAACAAACGACACAAAACCTGGGTTATTCCCGGGTCAATGCCTTGTGTGAAATGGGTATTAGTTAATTATAGATCAGTGTTAGTAGGTTTTTATACCAGTAATGGGACTCATGAAGCCATAATGTGCAAATAAAAGAAATGAATTGACTTAGATCCAGCCTGAGGCTTATACTGCTTTGTTATGAAACATTTTGCTGGAATCCATTTCTAAATAGATTCCACTGCATGGTAAGCATTAGTAGAATAACACTATATGCATTGACTACATAAAATCTTTGCCAATGTATAGGGATTTTGGAGTATGTCAAAGTAAGTGTCTAGTAAGTAATTTTTAATTAATAAAAATTTTAATTATTATTTTACAGTCATTGCTCTTAGCTGTAGACTACAAGCTCTACTGCACATGCCTCAGTAAAGTGACAATAATATGAGTGACACAACTCTAGCACTAGAAACTTTCCACATCACTGAACTTCACACACTACAAAGGGCTGCGAGGCCGCCAAATCTCTGTTCGGATTGGCCGTTTAATGTCACATGACCCGCCTTCTCGCAGGGGGCTTCGGGAGATGTATTCCTTTTGTGCCTTTCTGTGATGGTTTCTTATTTCCGTTGAACTACAACTCCCGGTTACCTGAGGAGAGAGCAGGGACTTGCTGGCCGCCAACCGGTGCTCCCTTCCTGCACGCAGCCTCCTTATTTTTGCAGCAGAAGGTATGGCAGCAGCGACCCTCACTGTTGGTGTTATGGCGGTGTGCAGGGGAATACACTGTAGTTCTATGGTGCAATACAGGGGGCAGCCATGGAGGGAGGGGTTATATAGTATCCCAACACCATGGGCATTATAGGAGACAGGTTTATCCGATTATATAGGACCTGGTTACCACAGGACAGTAGAGTGTAAACATGTATGCTGTCACAGGGCTGTGATCTGTGTAATGGACATGTAAGATGGAGCCACACATCTACTGGTGCAGATATAGAGGCGCTGATCCAGGCTTAGGGGTAACCACACAATGAAGAGCAAACCTGCTTCAGGACAAAGCTTCTGGCAATAATCAGTGTGCAAATAAATGACCTTACATTGTATTCCTTACAGATTTTACCTTAATGCACACTACAGATTTAGGGCCAGATTTACTAAACTTCGGGTTTGGAAAAGTGGAGATGTTGCCTAAAGCAACAAATCAGATACTAGCTCTCAATGATTACATACTAGAGAATGTCAGCTAGAATCTGATTGGTTGCTATAGTTTCATCTCCACTTTTCCAAACCCGCAGCTTAGTAAATCTGGGCCTTCGCTTGAAACGGATTTAGTCTTGGTATGAAACATCGCCTCTCAGCTCAATCATTGCTCATTTTAAACTTGCTTCCCATGTGGTATGGTTTTGTTCAGGTGCAGATTTGCTCCAGTTTTGCTCTTATTTATTTATTCATTTTAGCAGCGACCCTCACTGTTGGTGTTATGGCGGTGTGCAGGGGAATACACTGTAGTTCTATGGTGCAATACAGGGGGCAGCCATGGAGGGAGGGGTTATATAGTATCCCAACACCATGGGCATTATAGGAGACAGGTTTATCCGATTATATAGGACCTGGTTACCACAGGACAGTGGAGTGTAAACATGTATGCTGTCACAGGGCTGTGATCTGTGTAATGGACATGTAAGATGGAGCCACACATCTACTGGTGCAGATATAGAGGCGCTGATCCAGGCTTAGGGGTAACCACACAATGAAGAGTAAACCTGCTTCAGGACAAAGCTTCAGGGTGCAAATAAATGACCTTACATTGTGTTCCTTACAGATTTGACCTAAGTGCACACTACAGATTTAGGGCCAGATTTACTAAGCTTCGGGTTTGGAAAAGTGGAGATATGTTGCCTAAAGCAACCAATCAGATTCTAGCTCTCAATGATTACATACTAGAGAATGTCAGCTAGAATCTGATTGGTTGCTATAGTTGCATCTCCACTTTTCCAAACCCGCAGCTTAGTAAATCTGGGCCTTCGTTTGAAACAGATTTAGTCTTGGTATGAAACATCGCCTCTCGGCTCAATCCGTTTGCTCATTTTAAACTTGCTTCCCTTGCGGTATGGTTTTGTCCAGGTGCAGATTTGCTCCAGTTTTGCGCTTATTTATTTATTCATTTTATTTAATAACCGTTTGTTTTTTTTATATATAGCGCCGACTGTTATTCCCAGCTTTGGACCAGCCCTGAAGTCTCATCAGAGTTTTTTCTGAAAAGTACTAAAATAAAACAACACTTATGCATAGAATAGTAATCTAAAGTTGTAAAAGCATTAAATGCAGGGTATTATATGTAGATATTTTACTGACAGATAAAATGTTCCGCATAGTGCTTCCTGTTCTGTTAATATTGTCAGGAACAGAAGTTTTGCTATTTAAGGTTCCATTCTGCAGCCCAGACTAGCAATTGTAAAGCCTGTGAAATCTATAGAATAAAATGTTAATGCAAATGATCAATCTTCTTTAATGACTGTAACTTCACTGCATGTTTTATATCCTTGTTATATTTTTAAACATGTTATAAACATTATATTGTGATGAAAAAAAGAATAACAAATCTTGTTCTAAACTGTGGGGGCAGCTGTTGCGTTCATTTTCAGTTCCATGGAACATATCCCATTTCATCTGCTATTGTTGACATAATTCATGCATGAAGTGTGGAGTTTGGAATGTGGCGACCAATACAGAAATGAGGAGTTGTGGACAAAATTAAATTGTTTTATTTTATAACAACTGGATTTAATGGATATTCAGCTCTCAGAACAATATAGAGGGTGCAGTTGTATGCAAGTTATTGTTATTTAATTAATATCATTATGTAATATATAATAATATAATATATATCCCTTTAATTTTTTTTATTACATTATTTTAATTTGTTTCAACAAATATTCTACTGTTATAACTTTGTGGGTCTCTGGCAAGGAATAATACAATATTTTTTATAGATGTTATATAATAAAGCTTAGGGATTTTTCAGACCTTTTTTTTATAGATGTTATATAATAAAGCTTAGGGATTTTTCAGACCATTATATGAGAAGTTGGTGTTACCCCTTAATTTATTACATGTCTGTGAATTTTTTACTTTAATAGTGCCCCCCCCTATAATTCCTATTTCTCCGCTGTGTGATGTATCCCAAATATTTTGATAACTGGGAGTTATTCCAACAGCTTCCAGGTCACATAAAAGGCATTGATTTCGAGAACGGTAAGACGTCACAGTATGAATGCACGATTCTGTGCGTCCCTGCGATATCCTGACAGACACTCAACCAAGGTAAGTCCGTTTTTTGTTTTCGGAGACCCTGACAAGTGGAGGTCACCAAACATTGTCTAATGCGCTTTATTCATTACCAACAAATCACTGTTCATGATGTTCCATTTGCCTCCTTGGTGAAACTGGTCATCGATGGTCTTGGAATTATGCAGTACTTTCTTGATACATGTTGATTAGCATCTAATTGGTTGTTATGGGCAACATCTTCACTTTTTAGAAATTTCTGTAAATTACCCAACAGGTAAAAGAGATGGTGAAAGCCAGAAGACTGGATTAAAGAGACACTTATTTAAAACATTATTAGGAGAGCGACAAGTCATTTTATCTCATTCATCAATTGTAATAATATGGTTAGATGTGCAAAGAGCAGATGTGAATGGACCAGTAGATTGTTGGTGGTGATTTTGGGGGATCTTATATGTTGGCCTGGAATGAATCCTGGTTCCCCTGTGTCTCTTGTAGGTTTCAGACACTTTTGAAGATCTTGCCGTTTACTTTTCTGAGGAGGAATGGGAATGTTTACAAGAGGAACAGAAGAGTCTTTATAAACATGTGATGATGGACAATTACAATACCCTCTCTTCCCTGGGTAAGAAAATATTTGGTGAAATATACGACCTCTTAATGAAAATCTGATTTTTCTGGATTTTTTATTTATTTTCTTCTAAATTAATTGACCTTATTTGCTTTTTCGAAGAAAACCTCCTGTTTGTTATTTCTTTTTTAATATTTATTTATATAATTTTGCTTCTCAAACTCCTTGGCAATTAACTAAGAGGGAATGTCCAAAATCCAGCTACGATTCAAGAAAAATAAAGGGAAGCTGGCACACTCCACATTCCTCTGACCTCCGACCGTAATGGTTTACGTTTAACAACCTTTCTTTTTAGTTATGCTGCTGATCTGAGCTTTATTATGTGTGTCTTGATAATTTGCAGGTTGTGTTCTTGTAAAGCCTGACGTTATATCGAAGATTGAGCAAGGAATGGAGCCTTGTCTGGATGGGATAAAAGTGCTCCAAAACCAAGACGTTTCTGCAGGTCAGTAGCTAGAAAAGCGTCTCTAGAGTTTAGTGCGGAGAGTTCAGCTTTACTTATAAAAGGTATAAAGTCAAAATATAAATGTGTAGGCTTAAAAGTCCTGTAACACTGAAAAAGGCATGGAACTGAACGAGTCAGCATTTAATATAGCAGACAGTCACAGAAAGGATTTGGGGGCCACGAGGCGTCTACTTTAATCAGGAGTGGGAGCACAGTGGCTGGGAGACTGTAAAGAGAATCCTACGTGATTTATAGAGTTCTTTAACATGGTTCCAGCTTTAAGAGTTTTCTGTGATGCTGATGGGGAGCAGATGAAGACCATAGACATTCCTGTATAGAATATATGTTTGTGTTGGCAGGGGCAGTGGTCAGATGGGGTAGCAGATGACTGTCGCCATATCTAATACCAAGGCAGAGTATATGGCTCTCTTCTTACTCATTATTGTGGATTAATCTCCTCAGCATCTACTGCTGTTATTACTTTATTGAACTAAATATTGTACTAGCAGCCTCTAACCTCTATATATTAGATTACTTGTAACTGATTATATATTATGGAGGGGTTATATACCTAGATTGTCATCTCATAATTGAATTACATCACATACATATTATTCAGCTGCTATAAAACTAGACTGTCAGCAGCCTTGCTCCCTTCTCTCCATTCCAGCAGCTTCTATGGAAGCGAAGTAATGCATTTATTAAATGTTCACATCATATCACAATGGCGTTTAGGCATCAGGCCTCTTCCACTGTGTCGTGATGTCTCACAGACTGGTCCTTCTGGATGTCAGATTGCAGAGGCTTCGTGATAGAGCTTAGAGCCACTGGGTATCCTCAATGACCAAGGACTCAGAGAGGGCCTCACATACTTTTGGAACATGGTACAGGTGTCAAAGTCCAGTACAGGTACATCCACAAGGCATGTGCAGGTCACCGATCACTCTACATGTATTGGACAAGTGTCAGGACAGACTGGGCGGCTGTAGAGTGTCTGTTCCACTACTGCTATCTCCCCTCCCAATCCACTTGCTGGTGCGCCTGCAGACGTCACTCCCTGGCCAAAAGATCTGGGCGTTCCCCATAAAATGGCTCCCCTATTCACTTGCCTTATGTGCCTAGCGGTGCCATTATAATGGGAGCACTTTGCATTCATTACTAATTTCCTTTTCTTTCATAGCACCTGTTATTGTGAAGCCTGAAATTGTATCCAGGATAAAAGGGACAGATGCGATTGTGAGGACGCCGCAGGCTCCAGGTCAGAGGTCATAGAATTTATCCATCATTAGTGGAGTCAATTTTTGGGTTGTACGGTGACCTCCTGAATAATGTTACTGAACAATAATAATGATACTGAATAATAATGATACTGAATAATAATGATACTGAATAATAATAATGAATAATGTTACTGAACAATAATAATAATGAATAATGTTACTGAATAATAATAATGAATAATGTTACTGAATAATAATGATACTGAATAATAATGAATAATGTTACTGAATTATTATAATGATACTGAATAATGTTACTGAATAATAATAATGAATAATTTTACTGAATAATGATAACGATACTGAATAATAATGAATAATAATAATGATACTGAATAATAATAATGATACTGAATAATAATAATGATACTGAATAATAATGAATAATGTTTCTGAATTATAATAATGATACTGAATAGTGTTACTGAATAATAATAATGATACTGAATAATAAGGAATAATGTTACTGAATTATAATAATGATACTGAATAATAATGAATATTGTTACTGAACAATAATAATAATAATGAATAATGTTACTGAACAATAATAATGAATAATGTTACTGAACAATAATAATGAATAATGTTACTGAACAATAATAATGAATAATGTTACTGAACAATAATAATGAATGTTACTGAATAATAATAATGAATAATGTTACTGAACAATAATAATGAATAATGTTACTGAATAATAAAAATAATGAATAATGTTACTGAATAATAAAAATAATGAATAATGTTACTGAATAATAATAATGAATAATGTTACTGAATAATAAAAATTATGAATAATGTTACTGAATAATAATGAATAATGTTACTGAATAATAATGATACTGAACATAATGAATAATGTTACTGAATTATTATAATGATACTGAGTAATGTTACTGAATAATAATAATAATAATGAATAATTTTACTGAATAATGATAACGATACTGAATAATAATGAATAATAAAAATGATACTGAATAATAATGAATAATGTTACTGAATTATAATAATGATACTGAATAGTGTTACTGAATAATAAAAATGGTACTGAATAATAATGAATAATGTTACTGAATTATAATAATGATACTGAATAATACTGAATTACTGAATAATAATGAATAATGTTACATGTTACTGAATAATAATAATAAATAATGTTACTGAATAATAATAATGAATAATGTTACTGAATAATAATAATTATAACGATACTGAATAATAATAATGATAACGATACTGAATAATAATGACTAGATGGGCCATGTGGCTCTTATCTGCCGTCACTTTCTATGTTTCTATGATACTGAATAATGTTACTGAATAATAATGATACTTTATAATAATGAATAATGTCCTGAATAATAATAATGAATAATGTTACATAATAATAATAATTAATAATCTTACTGAAGTATGGTTTTTATATTCAAATTTTTTTATATTCTTTCACCATAGTATTTCCTAAATAAACTTGTATTCGTATTGTACATGCTTTAAAACAATTCACAGTTTATAACACTAATTTTTTATATCATTTCTTATTAAGGGTATTGCTGTTACAGTGCTGGTTGTTTGTTGAATTTTCACTGATCTGAATGAGATAAATTCTGGAGGAAGGAAGAGGGTCTAAATACTAATATAACCACCAACTACAGTGCATTGCGTTACTGTAGTTGTTTTAATGAGTGATATAAATGTAAATTTATGAATCTGCTAATATGAAAGCTATAATTCTAGAGGTTATTAGTGAGGAATAATGGATAAATCATGTGAGACACAAATCACTTATTCTCGTATTGAAGACAATATTACATGGAAAAATTAGAATTGCCGGTGTCATGTATGCACTTTATTGCCAAATTTAAATATTGTTTTCAATTTAAAAAAAAATCTGATTTTCAGAACCTGTCCGTGTGAAGCACGAACCCGTAACATGGGTCAGGGAAGAAAAACAAGCGTTCGTACGGATCTCTCTCCAAGCACAGCGCAAGGCTTCAGGTGAGGCGGCTTGGTGGTAAACACATTGGAGATTTTACTGTATATGTAGGAGATAATGTGTACAGGATGTGTACAGGCAGACAGGGAGGGTATTTAACTTTGGCCACTGTGAGGAGCACTGCTGCATAGGATGTTAACATTTATACATGTCACACAAGAAGGAATGGTTCTGTGATCACTGTGAGGAGCACTGCTGCACAGGATGCTAACTTATATACATGTCACACAGGAAGGAATGGTTCTGTGGTCACTGAGGAGCACTGCTGCACAGGATGCTAACTTATATACTTATCACACAGGAAGGAAGGGTTCTGCGGTTACTGTGAGGAGCACTGCTGCACAGCATGCTAACATATATACCTGTCACACAGTAAGGAAGGGCTCTGTGGTCACTGTGTGGAGCACTGCTGCACAGGATGCTAACCTATATACTTATCACACAGTAAGGAAGGGTTCTGTGGTCACTGTGAGGAGCACTGCTGCACAGGATGCTAACATATATACCTGTCACACAGTAAGGAAGGGTTCTATGGTCATTGTGAGGAGCACTGCTGCACAGGATGCTAACATATATACCTGTCACACAGTAAGGAAGGGTTCTATGGTCACTGTGAGGAGCACTGCTGCACAGGATGCTAACATATATACTTATCACACAGTAAGGAAGGGCTCTGTGGTCACTGTGAGGAGCACTGCTGCACAGGATGCTAACATACACTACCGTTCAAAAGTTTGGGGTCACTTAGAAATTTCCTTAATTTTGAAAGAAAAGTGCTATTTTTTTCAATGAAGATAACATTAAATTAATCAGAAATACAATGTGTACATTGTTAATGTGGTAAATGACTATGCTAGCTGCAAACGTCTGGTTTTTAAATGAATATCTACATAGGTGTATAGAGGCCCATTTCCAGCAACCATCACTCCAGTACTCTAATAGTACATTGTGTTTGCTAATCACGTTAGAAGCCTAATAGATGATTAGAAAACCCTTGTGCAATTATGTTAGCACAACAGGGTTGCTCGCTAGAGAAGCTATAAAACTGGCCTTCCTTTGAGCTAGTTGAGTATCTGGAGCATCACACAACTGAGCAAGAAGACAAGATCATTAGAGTCTCTAGTTTGAGAAATAAACGCCACACACGTTCTCAACTGGCAGCTTCATTAAATGGTACCCGCAAAACGCCAGTGTCAATGTCTACAGTGAAGAGGCGACTCCGGGATGCTGGCCTTCTAGGCGGAGTGGCAAAGAAAAAGCCAGATCTGAGACTGGCCAATAAAAGGAAAAGATTAATATGGGCAAAAGAACACAAACATTGGACAAAGGAAGATTGGAAAGAAGTGTTATGGACAGACGAATCGAAGTTTTATGTGTTTGGATCACACAGAAGAACATTTGTGAGATGCAGAACAAGTGAAAAGATGCTGGAAGAGAGCCTAACGCCATCTGTCAAGCATGGTGGAGGTAATGTGATGGTCTAGGGCTGCTTTGGTGTTGGTAAAGTGGGAGATTTGGACAAGGTAAAGGGGATTTTGAATGAGGAAAGCTATCGCTCCATTTTGCAACGCCATGCCATACCCTGTGGACAGCACTTGATTGGAGCCAATTTCATCCTCCAACAGGTCAATGACCCAAAGCGCACCTCCAAATTATGCAAGAACTATTTAGGGAAGAAGCCGGGAGCTGGTATACTGTCTGTAATGGAGTGGCAGCGCAGTCACCAGATCTCAACCCCATGGAGCTGTTGTGGGAGCAGCTTGACCGTATGGTACGCAAGACGTGCCCATTAAGCCAATCCAACTTGTGGGAGGTGCTTCAGGAAGCGTGGGGTGAAATTTCTGCAGATTACCTCAACAAATTAACAGCTAGAATGCCAAAGGTCTGCAATGCTGTAACAGCTAGAATGCCAGAGGTCTGCAATGCTGTAACAGCTAGAATGCCAGAGGTCTGCAATGCTGTAACAGCTAGAATGCCAGAGGTCTGCAATGCTGTAACAGCTAGAATGCCAGAGGTCTGCAATGCTGTAACAGCTAGAATGCCAGAGGTCTGCAATGCTGTAACAGCTAGAATGCCAGAGGTCTGCAATGCTGTAACAGCTAGAATGCCAGAGGTCTGCAATGCTGTAACAGCTAGAATGCCAGAGGTCTGCAATGCTGTAACAGCTAGAATGCCAGAGGTCTGCAATGCTGTAACAGCTAGAATGCCAGAGGTCTGCAATGCTGTAACAGCTAGAATGCCAGAGGTCTGCAATGCTGTAACAGCTAGAATGCCAGAGGTCTGCAATGCTGTAACAGCTAGAATGCCAGAGGTCTGCAATGCTGTAACAGCTAGAATGCCAGAGGTCTGCAATGCTGTAACAGCTAGAATGCCAGAGGTCTGCAATGCTGTAACAGCTAGCATTTTGCAACTCATTTGATAAATAAAAGTCAGTTTTCATGTAAAACACGAAATTGTCTGGGGGACCCCAAACTTTTGAACGGTATCGTATATACATGTCATAGGAAGGAAGGGTTCTGTGGTCACTGCGAGGAGCACTGCTGCACAGGATGCTAACTTATATAACTGTCACACAGGAAGGAAGGGTTCTGTGGTCACTGCGAGGAGCACTGCTGCACAGGATAATAGAACGATATACCGTGGGAAGGTTAACTGATGTCTTCCTGACCGTTGCTGTCTTTACCACAACCATATTGCTTAGCGAGTGCTTTTTAATAACCTGTTGGTGAATAATGCGATGCTCCCTTTCTGCTCTGTGTACACAGGTGTGTATGTGGTTCCTGATATTACTGCAAGGATTAAACAGGAAAATGAGCCCATGGGGGATCGATTGCAAGATGGAGAGGACAGTTCCACAGGTTTGTAAAATCCCAACTCCTCTACACACAGTGTGTCTTATACCCAGCTCTGTGATGTCATCCTCTCAGAAATAACGCACAATTCCAAATGCAAATTACAATCTTTTTTTGTTACTCTGAAAACTAAGCTTTGTCTTCTGAAATGAATATTCCATAACATTTTTATACTTAGTAATTAGCAACAAATTAGCAAATAATCAGATTTTGGCTGCTCCGTTTCATGTCCCTTAGATTAATAAAGCTGCTGAATTGCACGGGCTGTGTTTGTAGGACAATATTTTTAGGACAGACATGTTAGTGTTGAGCATTTTGATAAATGGTCCAATTTCTGACTTGTTCCAAACCCATCTTCATCCATTCCCTCATCCTCCGAACCCTTCTGTCCCCCTGAATGTAACACTGCCGTGCTCACAGCTGTCCTGCGCGTGTAACAATATGGGTTTCACTGGCCCTGAAATAGGAGGTTGTAGGTTTGATTAAAGCTTAATGATAACGGTGACGTGAAGTTTCCTGCAGGACAGCAGCGAGTTAATGTAACAACTTCATTTCATATAAAGCAATGTTAGTCCTGGTTGTACTCATTGGATCCGGTCCAGACTCTCACATACTTCCGTCGTTGTAGCGTATCTATATGCACATTAACACTGGACGCACCAGAACAAATGCAGATATTGCTGGATTCTCACTTTCTTGATATGAGCGTAGTTTTAGGTGCAGAGCTACTACACGTGCGTAGTAACTCTTCTACACTCTCTATGTAACTTTACGTTACGTTGATTGCGTAAATGCGGTCTTTAAAAAATCCGGCCCACGGTTATTAAGATCCAGGACTATACACAACTAATTGTTGTAACCACTTGCATTTGGAGGGGGCGTTCCATAGAAGGTATAGTCCATATACATTAAAGGCACATAACTGAGACCAGTCCAGACCCAAACATTAACGTAACTACACACAGTTTATGACTAAATATTTGCCCCGGCCACCGGGTCTGTCAGAATCCAGGAATCGGCTGAAGGCCAACACTCACTTACCTTCCAAACACAAAGCTGCTGTTACGGGAAGGCTGCTTATGTGTTGTGATTGGCTGCTATATGTCCATACACGACCTTCCATACTTGTGCACACGTTCGTTGTTATGTTCCAGTCGGGATCAGACCTGTTGTGACACATTAGCTCAATGAATTCCACATTGTCCAGTCTGTGGCTTCCCAGTCACACATATTTCTGAAAGTCCCCCACTAATGATCAGTAGTATTGTCACCATAAGTGTTTTCAACAGGGGGTGGCATGTGTACATACATTATATGCATTATGGGAATAAGCCTGTAGCAGTTGTGATTCTTTATATCTTTTATGTGAATTGGGTGTAAATTGTGCATATTGTAACTAGCATCAGACCATCTTTCAGTCACCATACCGGTGTATCAGCTCTGTCATGCTTCCACTGGTAACTATACAATAACGTGACATGCTCTCAGTAATTATTAAACTCGTCTTCTATCATCACAGATCCAGAAATTATACTTACAATTGAGGATGAGGACGAGCCCTGTGTAATCGAGGAAATAAAACCCAAAGAAGAGGAACATCCTGCAGGTCAGTCATCGTCTGATGTGTAAAGTCCGCCCCACCTGTGTCTGGTTATATCAAATGTAAGGAGCAACGTGGGATAAGGAGCAGATTGCACATGGAGGGGGGGGGAATATTAAACATGCAGAAGTTTTTGTTTTGTGAGGGGAAATGTTCAAGATTTACTTTAATTACAGTGTAAAGAAAACTAGTAGCTAGTATTTCAGAGATACAGGTAGTATTCTGGATAGAGACTGGTCTTTTTGGCCCATTGCAGTGCGCTGCTAGCCTGCACCATGTTTACCAGAACCACACTGCAGGTCCAACAGAACTATACTGCCGGCCTAACAGGATTGTGCCGATCTACTACTGGTTCACTATAACTATACTACTGGTCTTACAGAACAATAATGCTGGTCTACCAGAACCATAATGCTGGTCTTCCAGAACCATAATGCTGGTCTGCCAGAACCATACTGCTGGTCTGCCAGAACCATACTGCTGGTCTGCCAGAACCATACTGCTGGTCTGCCAGAACCATACTGTTGGTCTGCCAGAACCATAATGCTGGTCTACGAAGACTGTTCTGCCAATCTACTGCTGGTCCAACAGAAATATACTGCTGGTCCAACAGAAATATACTGCTGGTCCAACAGAAATATACTGCTGGTCCAACAGAACCATACTGCTGGTCCAACAGAACCATACTGCTGGTCTTCCAGAACCATGCCTCCAATCTACTTTCATTTATGTGTTGTGATTGGTCTTCTCTTTCCAGGTCTTCCATGGACAGAAAGCAGACATGAGAAGAATATTGAGCATGGGGTGGAATTGAGGAACGGTGACCTATGTGAGGATGGTACGAGACACCGCTGTGATCTTACCAATACCATATATGTTTTTTAGCTTTTTGATCTACTAAAACAAGGTCATGGAACAATTGGAAGTCTTGTGCCATCCATTATTATTATTATTATTATTATTTATAATCGCTTATTTATATAGTACCACAAATTGTAGCACTTTACAGCGACATTAG
Source organism: Limnodynastes dumerilii (assembly GCA_011038615.1). Classification (NCBI taxonomy): domain Eukaryota; kingdom Metazoa; phylum Chordata; class Amphibia; order Anura; family Limnodynastidae; genus Limnodynastes; species Limnodynastes dumerilii. Next base: position 100,653 of record WWET01003710.1, on the reverse strand, counting down.
ACATTCACATCAGTCCCCATTGAAGCTACATACTAAGGACACACACATTAGGGCTAATTTAGTCCGCAGCCAATTAATCTACCAGCCTATTTTTGGAGTGTGAGAGGAAACCGGAGAACCCAGAAGAAACCCACAAATACACAGGGAGAACATACACACTCCACACATATAAGGCCTAGTCTAGGAACCGAACTCATGACCTCAGCGCTGACACACAATGCTACTCACTGAGCCACCGTGATCATCAAAGATTTCCTACACGTTTTATATTGGTGTTTTATGTATCATAGAGTAATGAATGAAATTCTTTTTGCTCCTATTTCCTATTTTTCCTCCTCTTATAATTGGCTCACAGCAGGTAAGGTTCACAGCCAGACTTTAACATTCCCTGTCCTGTGTTTTTCAGACTTGATTATTGAGGACATCGCTTCCCCTGTACAGCGTGGGAAGAGCCAGACGTCGTCCAATGAAAGAGCGGTAAATGTCTGGTTTGTTAAGAGAGTCGCCGTTAAGAACCAAAGCTCAGATCATGGAAGTCACCTCCCCGAATCTCCTTATGTTAAGGACAGTAAGGAGGTAAATCATTCTATGCTGAGACTCGATGGCTACACAGACAGTGACAGGAAACCAGCTGTGGACGCTTTGAACTCCTCTGTGTGTCAGGAAAGTGTTCATCGTATCTCAGGGTTATTTAAACACCAGGCAGCTCCTGACCAGACGTCGCTGAGCTGCTCAGAATGTGGGATACTCTTCCGGGATAAGTCGGCGTTGGAGGAACACCTGATAAATCACATGGAGGAGAAGATCCGGGTCTGTCCTCTGTGCACACAATGTTTTACATCGGAATCCGACCTGGACAAGCACATGATAAGCCACAAACTGAAGACCTCGTGGACTTGCTCTGAATGTGGAAAATCTCTGTATACCAAGTCAAGTCTGGACCGCCACCGGCTGTTACACATCAGGGATAAGCCGATTCCATGTCCGCAGTGCGACAAATCGTTCACCAAGCGCTCGAACTTTGAGATGCATCTGCGGCTGCACGCGGGGGAGGTGCTCTATCCGTGCACGCAGTGCGAGAAACTGTTCAGCTCCAAGGCCACCTGCGACAGACACGTCCGAGCCCATACCATGGAGAGGCCGCACGTGTGTCACGAGTGTGGGAAGCGCTTCATGTACAACGGCTGCCTGATCAGGCACATCAGGACTCACACAGGGGAGCGGCCCTATGCCTGTCCGCAGTGTGGCCGCCGCTTCCGCCAGACATCAGCTCTCATCCGTCACCTGAAAATGCACTCGTGTGAGAAGCCAGATAAGCCGTGTGAGAGCGCCAGATCGCTCACGCCCCAGGACGAAGAACCAGCACCCCAAGAAGAGCGCGAAGAGGAAGAACCTTTTATTCAGTATATAACGGATGATGAAAACTCCTCGCCCACCTACGTCATCCTGTAACACATGGAGCTGGCCGCCCCGAGACTCTGATTAATTTAATGTAAATTATTGTGGACTGACCTATTAACCTTCTCTCTGTTATCTCTTCTTATGTTTTTGTATGAGAACTGTAACTTAGTCCTTCCTATAAACGGCCTAACTTTTAATAGATGCTGAGCTTGTGTTCTGTGATCCTGCTGCAATCAATGATCGGGATCCAGCGCTCCCAATTTACTCAAGACGATCGCGCTCCAAACGTTTTACTCGTGGTTATTGTTCCAGTCACGCGGTAAACCTGGGCTTGGCGGATACCCGTAAAAAAAATTCTTGCCGACTGAGATAGGTGATCTGTCCCAAAGGCACATTTTAGAAGCAGCCACATGCATTGAATATGGGACTTGCTTGTGCAATGTTTCTCCTGTCAGCCTGTTTATCACAAGCATTTTCCTCTGTACTGGGCTGTAACTCCAGAGAGGTTGTGACTTACAGCCTTTTTCATGGACAGTTTCTCAGGGTTATCTGAGAGAATAGAGAGTGTTGTCTCACGTTTTAAGGCTTTGCATTCACATGAGATTGTGAGTTGAAATCTTCATTGAGTATTAAAGCGCTGTAATAATTACTAACAATGGGCTGGATCCAGCCCAATGACCGTATTCAAGCTTAAGAAGCAGCTGCTTCCTAAGAACAGTCTTTTCCATGCATGCATAGTAGGTCGTTTACCATTGAGGTACGTAGATTGAGTATGTGCATTCTATAAAGGCTGCACGCACTTTAGGAAGAAGAAGAAGGAGACGAGGCCATGGCAGCGTCTGGGCGGATTTGAGAAGATTGGGAGTGAGGAGGTATGGTAAGGAGCTGGGGAGGGGAAAGAACATTGAGATGGAGCATACAACAGGAAGCACTAGGACACTCTTAAGTGCTTTAGATTCTTAAGATAGGTGCAGATATATGCTTATATATACATGCATATCCGCACTTTCTTCAAGCTTTCTTAAGCTGGAATACGGTCCAATGTCCCGATGCTTAAATGGTGAAAATCATTGTGGCCATTGCATCTAATAGGACATAGTAAAATCTCCCTCTTCAATCAGAAAGGGCCTGATTCAGAGATCCGTCGGCGATCGGGCCGCAAATATACGCATCTAAGTGGCAGGTCGGAACAGGTTACACCCACCA